>CM046429.1:25178464-25329514 GCA_025506505.1 Flaveria sonorensis
TTCGTCAGACGATCAACTATCACCCATATGGCATCGTATCCCATTGCCGTACGCGGTAACTTCATAATGAAGTCCATGGTGATGTGCTTCCATTTCCACTCAGGTATATCCAAGGTTTGGATCTTCTTGTATGGCTTCTGGTGCTCTGCTTTCACTTGTAAACAAGTAAGGCACTTACTCACATACCCCGCCACATCGCGCTTCATTCCCGGCCACCGATAATCTTTCTTCATATCATGATACATCTTTGTAGCATCGGGATGAATTGTGTATCGAGTATTGTGAGCCTCATCCATGATCTTCCCACGCAGATCCCTATAATGAGGAATCCACATCCGCCCCGATTGAGTCTCGACACCAAGAGTGTTCTCCCCTAACTCGGAGACTAGACCTTTCATCCTTTCGAAGTTAATCTGATCTTCTTTTATCTTGAAATTCCTTAATCTACTTTATCACATTGGAGGTCATACCAACTGATAAGCTTTCACCCGAATCGACTCGGGTTTCTCTTTTCGGCTAAGGGCATCCGCCTCCACGTTAGCCTTGCCCGGATGGTAATGGATCTCACAATCATAGTCTTTGATCAACTCTGACCATCTCCTTTGCCTCATATTGAGATCCTTCTGCTCCAAAAAGTACTTCAAACTTTTGTGATCAGTGAAGATGGTGCACTTCATCCCGTACAGGTAGTGCCTCCAAATCTTTAATGCAATGACTACAGCCGCTAACTCCAAGTCATGAGTAGGGTAGTTAGCCTTATGGATCTTCAACTGTCAGGACTCATAGGCTATAACACTTCCCCATTACATCAGCATGCAACCCAATCCCAAATAAGAAGCATCTGAATAGACGACCAAGTCTTCATTCCCTTCGGGTAACGTCAAGACAGGAGCTTGAGTCAATATATTCTTTAACTCTTCAAAAGCATTCTCCTGCTCTTGACCCCATACGAACTTCTCATCCTTATGGGTCAATTTGGTCAATGGTGAAGCTATCTTGGAGAAGTCTTGGATGAATCTTCTGTAGTCACCCGCCAAACCCAAGAAACTACGGATCTCAAATGGCTTCTTTGGAGTCTTCCATTGCATTACCGCCTCCACCTTTGCCAGGTCCACCATAATCCATTCAGAATTAACCACATGACCTAAAAACTGAACTTCCCGCAACCAGAACGCACATTTGGAGAACTTAGCATACAGCTTCTCTCTTCTAAGCGCCTCCAATACCTTGCCAATGTGACCGGCATGCTCGTCTTCACTCTTCGAATAAATCAGGATATCATCGATAAACAAAATCACTGATTTATCCAACATTGGCCGACACACCCGATTCATCAAATCCATAAAAGCAGCTGGCGCGTTGGTTAAACCGAAAGACATAACAAGGAATTCTTAAGGCCCATATCATGTTTGAAACGCAGTCTTCAGGATATCGTGTTCTTTAACTTTTAGCTGATGATAACCAGATCGAAGATCTATCCTTGAGAACCAGCTGGCGCCTTGGACCTGATCAAACAAGTCATCAATCCTTGGTAGTGGGTATCGGTTCTTCGCCGTCAACTTGTTCAACTCACGGTAGTAGATCCACATCCTCATGCTACCATCCTTCTTCTTTACAAACAAGACAGGAGCACCCCAGGGAGAGATACTCGGTCGGATGAACCCCTTACCTAATAACTCTTGCAGCTGTGTCATCAATTCCTTCATCTCAGAGGTAGCGAGACGATACGGCGCCTTGGCAATAGGTTTGGCACCAGGTAACAGATCAATCTGGAACTTGATCTTGCAGTCAGGTGGCACCCCTGGTAGGTCTTTGGGAAACACATCGGGGAAAACGCATACTACCGGCACGCCTGACAGCTGAGGCACAGTAGCATCCACATCCTTCACATAATCCAGGTAAGCACCAGACCCTCATCTCATAAACTTCTCTGCCATGATCATCGAGATCACTCGCGGTGTAATGTACTCCTTGTCCCCATGTACCGTAACCAAGCTGCCATCGGGTGCAGTCAAACGAATCATCTTCTTTATGCACACGATGTTCACTTCGTAGGCTGCCAATCAATCCATCCCTAGCAACACATCAAGACCTCCTAGTGGCATCACATACAATCTAGCAGGAAACTTATGACTGTCCAACTCTACGAGACAATCGTCTATCACATCAGTCACCTTGGTAGACTTTCCTATCGCTGTCTTTACATGGAAGGGCACGTCTATCTTCTTATTCTTACCATGCATTATATGACAAAATGTGCCAGATACAAAACTTCTACTAGCACCCAAATCGAAGGGCACAAAAGCATACAATTAGTATACCAAAAACATACCTGAAACTACTTCAGGGTCCATTCTGGCTTTGGTGCTCTCACTTCTCCCTTTCTCACCCATAGTCTGGGTCCCTGAGCTCCCTGTTCCACCCTTCTTGCAATCTCGGCCCGAGTGGCCTACTTCCCCGTATTGATAACATCTCGGTACCCCGAACTCTTTAGCATAGTGGCCTTTGCCTACACACTTAAAACACCGGTTCGTCCCCGCTGTACACTCAACCATGTGAACCTTCCCATACTTCTTACATTCCCTTATATTGTTCCCCTTACTCAATCTTGGGTGAACGATCGTCAATCCTTATCTTCTTTTCCCTGATCCCATAGTTGTCACTCCTGAACCTCTTCCCATTACCATTCTTGTTCCAACTCTTCTCAACCTTCCTCTGAATTAGCATTAGGTCCCTCTCATCATACAATCTTCCGACCTAATCTACCGCAGACCTAAACATGCTTAGTCTAGCGGCTATCATGTTACTCCTAATGTCCACAGGCAAACCCTGCATGTACCTTTTAATCTTCTTGGACTCTAGAGTTACCAGATCTGGCACAAGTCTTGCAAGTTCATTGAATATAGAGGTATACTCTTGATGAGTCAATTTTCCAGCCTCCAAATGCAAGAACTCCTTCTCAATTTTATCCAACTCCCGATGTGGACAATACTCCTCCAGTACCAGTTACTTCAAATCTGACTACCTCATCCTTGCTATAGACCGTTTTCCCTCGGCTTGGACAATGTTGTCCTACCACCATAATGTCGAGTCAACGAATGAATGGGAGGAAAACTTCACCTTTTGATCCTCCCGGCACTCAATGATGTCTTAGACTGCCTCCATCTCTCGAACCCAATGGTGAGCAGCAGTAGCATTATCGTTACCGTCAAAGGTTGGGGGTTTGCACCTCTGAAACGCCCCATAGGTGCACCCCTTAGCGGTCTCCTTCTCCTCCTCACTATCATCATCATGAATTACCACCCTTGGGCTAGATGGCTCTTCCTCTTCTTTCTCCTTCTTCCCAGTATCATCAATTCTTTCACCCTCCTTTACAACCCTTAACACTTCAGTCACCACTGAGGGCAACACATTTTGCATGACATTGTAGACCTCGTCAGCAATAGCTTCCTTTACCGTAGACTTGAGGGTAGCTGATCCTGCACCCTCTTGGTGGCTATGGAGGTCTGTGTCCTCATGAATCATCTCAGGAGCCTTAGCCTTGCTCCTGGTGACACGTGGCCCAGTAGTACGCCCACCACGACCACCACCTTGGGTTGCCTTCCTAGATTTCCTACCCACGATAAAATCTACTTCCTATAAGATTCAAATACTAACAAGGTCATTCAAGGTAATAGCTCAGATTATGCCAAGTATAGTAAGTCCCTAATTACATTGGCCAGTTGTGATTAGCCACTTCCTTTACTATTCATCCCCCAAGCATTCCCTATCCAGACTACATCAATATCCAAATCTACTAAGCATATAAATCAAATAGTGTTAGGTCTAGATCTTTTGTATAGGTTTAAATGATGAATCATTTCTTGAAATGAACTTATGTAATTCTTTATTATTTTGTAATGCATGAAATATATGTTAACCCAAATATTATTTGTGTTGACTTTATGTAATTGTAGAAAAACATTATACTTGGTCAATTTGTAAAATTGACTAAGTGAAAGAACTCCTAAGGATGAACAAATTCTTCCTCCGTAGATGTTCTGTGAAATAAAGAACAAGAAATACACATCTGTAGATCTCGTGCGAAAGCTCAACATCTACTGAAGAACAAGTTCTGAAGTCAAGTTTCTACTGCTGCGGAAGAAGGAAGTTAGCTATTGAGGATGAAGTTCAAGATCAAAGGATCAACTCCTACGAAAGACCAACTCCTATGGAAGACCAATTCCTAGGGAAGAACAAAACACTTGTATGATCTCAAATCATCAAGTACAACATAAAGTCAACCTATTATGTCATCAAGTCAGCGACCACAAAAGACAATATTTATGTCAAGCAAATATTCCACATCATATCAATAATATTTCTTTTGTAAAGTAAATCCCTCTGCCGCTAAAAATAAGGCATGGATCCACACTTTTAGGAGAGTTTGTTAGGTTATTGATGGAGATCTTTACAACTATAAAGAGACATATTCTTAGTATCGAAATCAATCAATCAATCAATCAATCACTCAAGAAAAATAGCAAAACAGCAAGAACATGAAGAATATAATTGGAGATCACAAGATCACCAGAGCATCATAGCAATTGTAATCGAATGTGCTTTAATGAAAAACAATTGAAACAAATCTTTTGTTGCATTATATTATTCTGCTTTCAATTTGTTTTATATTTTGTTTGTCGATTTCAATTTCATAAACAATTAAAATAAAAATCAAATATTGATAATTCCGAGACCTTTATTTGTTCACAGGTGGTATCAGAGCCTCGTGCTCATTGATCTAGATCAATTGATCTGTCAGTTAGATTATTTTAATTTGTTGTTTGTTTCATCAAATCATCAAAAACTTGTTTTATCGATCATTATTCAATGTTCCATTGCTCAATTTATTTCGATTTGCATTAGAATCGCTTTTGATTCGTGGATTTGTGTTATTGTTCGATTTCTCAAGGCTATTTTAAACAAAACCATCATCATCTAACATTATAATTTCAAATTAACTGAAAATATATTGAGTGATTTGACTGATTTTTACCACAACTTCTTATTTAATTAAGAGTGTGTTATGAATTAGTCCATTCACAACAGAAGTCATTAATTCCAAGGAATTTTTGTCTTAGTTGATTTGATATCAATATTATCAGTGATTTGATATTGCCGTGTTAGTGTGTTTGCATCGTCTTTACTCTATCATACGATATTAAATTAATTGATAATTTTGATAATTAACAATTATAATCAACATGAGCAATTCAGTGGTTGGAGCTTACAACTTCCAAAGTTGGATAACAAATCTGATTTCAAAACATGGAAAATCAGATTCAGGAATCATGTTAATTATACAGATTCTGATTTATGGGTGTCTATTACTGAAGGTCCTTACATTCCACCTGGTTTAGGACCTGATTATAAAGACAACAATCAGCCCATAAGTCTGAAAAATCTGTCACCTAATGATGCCAAGAAACCCAAAGTCGACATTAAGGCTTATAGTATGCTTACTATGGATTTACCTGAAGACCTACTGATCAGGTGTAAAGCATACAAGATAGCTAACTCATTATGGAAAATTCTTCACACTTTGTGTGAGGGAAGTGCTGAGATTAGAAGCGTCAGGAAGGATACCCTGCATTCATAATATGAGACATTCCATCATATTCAGGGTGAATCCGTTCCTCAACAACTCCATAGATTTATGCAACTTGTTACGGAAATGAATATTCTTGAATTGAAGTACTGTAATGAGGAACTAAACAAAAACATGTTACATACCTTGCCTGAAAGTTGGACACAAACTGTGTCTATGTTCAAAAATACCATTGATCTAAAGGCAATTGGACTAGATACATTGGTAGCCAAGGTAGAAGCATTGGATTTGGATGAGAAAACAAGGAACAAGAGTGTTAAAGCATCAATAGAACCATACCAATTCAAAGAAGCTAAGGGTGTTGGAAGTGCTTTTATTTCTAATGATGATGATGGAAGCTCTTGTGCTGAAAGTGATGATGAAAAAGAAGTTGGTTTCTATGCAGCACAAACTTCTTAATCTAGCTTTCAAAGCAGTTTAAGCAAGAAAGCAAAAGGGAAAGTTGATTATTCTAAAAGTTCAGCAGCAAAGGGATCATCAAACAACAAAAGCAATAGGAAATCTGAACCAATCACTGTGGTTCTAGAAACAAAAGAATAGAAAGCAGCATTTGCAGCATTCAGTTCAAGCTTTCAAGCTTACTTAGCTAGTACTTTGACTACTGCTCACATCTGTCAACAAGACGTGGAAGAATTTCATCCTGATGAAGTGGAAGAGATGGATCTACAATGGCAAATGGCCATGATTGCTTACAGGTCCAAGATGTACATGAGAAGGAACAAAGGACTATCTGTTGCAGGAAGAACAACAAAGATTGGTATTGACAAATCAAAAGTGAGGTGTCACAAATGCAATTTGTATGGACACTTCTCTAGGGAATGCAACAGCGATCAGCAATCAACAATAGACACAAGACAAGCAAATCAGAGAAGCTTCAAGCAACCTTAGCTAACAAACTCATCCCCACTAGCCATAGGTTCTTCAACAGGTACTAGTAACTCTAAAGAAATTGGTTTGATTATTTTGCAGGATGGAACTTGTGATTGGAGCATGTATAAAAAGGAAGTGCAAAAGGAAAATCAAGCACTGATGGCAAACTTGGAAAACAAAATTCCACCCATGGCCAGAGAGGTAAGGGATATGTTATGTTCACCAACATATGTTGAAGAGGTAGAGAGATACAGGGTCCATGCTCAACAATTGGCTGATAAAGTCAAAGAAATAATGATTTTAAATGAATCTCATGTAAAAGAACATAAACTATACCAGGTCAAAATCACTTCCTTACAAAAGGATTTAGATAAACTTGTGTCTGTAAATTATAATCTGAAAGCATGTAAGGAACATCTGAAGATTAAAGCCTGATGCAACCAAAGGATACCAGAACAACCAAGTCTTCCAGCATGCACTAAGGAAAATGGATGAACTAGCTTCGAAAGACTTACACTCATAAATAAGTCTAAGTGTAAGATCTTCTGAAGCCAACAGTTCAGAAGAAGTTGCTTCAGAAGTTTCACACTTGTCAGAAAATATAAGTGTGAAATCTTCCAAAGCCAAAGACCCTTTTCTTCCGAAGCCAAAGATGAATTCTTCTGAAGCTTCACAAGACAAAGTCTTCCAAAGCCATTTTGATGAGAAGACTGATTTCTTCTAAAGACAAAGAAAATATGCTTTCTCTGAGTTACTTTTTGATAAAGCTGCTGTACCTTCTGCTGCTGCTCTGAAGACTCGTCTGCTTTTAATTAGTTGGTGAAACTTCCATACTTTATCAAACTGTAGAAAAAGGTCTTTGCCTGTAAATTCCCATAGTTGTTCCTGTAGACTTGTCTTATTAGATAAAGTCAGTGAGCTATGGCATGTCATAGTCACTAGTCAAAAGGTAATCTGTCTTTTGACTGTAGATTGATCTTGTTGTCTAGATTAGTCAAATCCCAACCGTCTTTTTGTATGTTGACGGTTGTAGGTTGTAGTATATAAGATTCTCAAGTTCTTGTAACTAAGACATACTTGACCACACTTGTAATAGAACTAGAGAATCAATATACAACTTCGTTGAAAACTTTATATTGTGTTCTTGTGATTTTGTTCTTGTTTCACTTACAGTACTTGTGTTGGTTTAGTAACTTCTAAATAGTTACCAGTTCCCTATTTGAATTGTTAAGTGATCTAAATTTCTCTCCTCCTGTGAAGCTAATTGCAAACTTAAGCACCCTTACCCGGTCCTGCAATTGGTATTAGAGCATTCCAGGCTCTTGATTGTAAGATCTCATCATCTTAAATCCTCTTAGCTTTACACATCACTTAACTCTTAAAATGGCAGCTATCTCTAAGGCTGATATGGAAACTGAAACTATGACAAAGTCCCCACTGATCACTCCTGAGGATTTTGACACTTGGTGCCAAAGAACGGAAGGCTTCATCAAGTCTCAAGATTCCAGGATGTGGGAGTCTGTTGTCAATGGACCTCATGTACCATACACCACTTCAGCTGGTGGTGGTGGTGGTATGATACCCAAAGAAAGGGCTGAGTTCTCTGAAGAAGACTGGAAGAAGATTGACATTGATCAGAAATCCATGACAGCCCTTCAGACTGCTCTTCCAAATTCCATCTACAGAGGTTTCAAGAAGTGCAAAACCGCTAAACAACTGTGGGATGCACTGAAACTGTTGTATGAGGGGTCCAATGAAGCCAAGGAAAACAAGAAGGACCTCTTAAAGCAGTAGTTTGAAAATTTCACCTTTAAGACAGGTGAAACCATGACTCAACAGTATTTCAGGTATGTTGAGATTGTGGATACTCTGGCTGATGTTGGAGTAACTATTGAGAATAGGGATATTATTAGGAAGTTCATGTCCTCTCTTCCCAGACAATGGACACACTATTGTGTGGTCATTAAGAGGACTGAAAACCTCAAGACCCTAACTCTAACTGAGTTATATGGAATACGCAGTGGATACTAGATGGAGATGAACATGCAAAACCCATCTGGTAACTCCAACACTCACCAGAGTTCTGCCCTTCATGTGGGCAAAAGGGATAGCAGAGAACCACATCACCATCTTATCTGCTACCCTGAAACTTCACAAAAGGGTCCTTTCATCACCTTCCCAGAGACACCCAGAGAGTGCTACATCCAAGGAAGTCCATTCCAAGAGACAAGCACCTCAAGCCTTTGTCTCTACTGATGAAAGTTCAGGCAACTTTCTTTTCACTCTTTAAGACCTGGATTGTATCCATCCAGATGATCTGGAATACATGAAGATAGTCCAGCAGATGGCGCTTCTCACTCACAGAGCCCAAAAGTTCTACAAGAGGATAGGGAGAAGGTTTCCCAGCAATGCTGCCAGTGGTAAGTTTGGACTGGACAAGAGCAAAGTGAAGTTTTACAACTGTAACCAGATGGGTCACTTTGCCAGAGAATGCAAGGGACCTAAGTCAAATGGTTGCCAAGCATCATCCAGGCCAAACTACACTGAGGGAGGGCACCAGAATAAGAAGCCAAGATAGCAAGTTGTTGTTGCTATTGAAGAAGGAGGCTTTGACTAGAGCTTTCAAGCTGAAGATGCTTCACCAAATCAAGCACTTATGGCTGACCATGATGAGGCTAAGGTACTAGAACATCTTTGCTCTCCTAAATGTATTGCTAAAATGAATAGATACAGGTCCTACAACTTGGAAATGAGATCTGATATTAAGTCCTTGAATATCCTAAAAGCTAATTTTAAAAGAGCTGAAAATGACTATAAACTTAAGATAGAAGATCTAGAGAAAATAATTTCAAATCTTAAACATGAGCAAACAAATTACAGGACTCAAATTAAAGATCTCATTACCAAGTTGACTGAATGCCAGGCTGAGCTTTTGATCAGCAAAGCCCGGGCTGAAAAATGTATTCGTGAAGAAGAGACCTTCAAGAACATCATATCCTCATCTCTGCATGCAAAAGTTTGTTATTAGAATAAGCGGGGACTGAGATCTACTGAGATAGCTCCTCCACACACTCTATTATCTGTAAGATCTACAAGGTGTGGAACTGGTGAAGATGAGCTTCCCCTCATAGACCCTAGTGTTGAAGAGCATGAAGAGGAGATGGTGAGGGATGACTCTGAAATGAGTGAAGAGAGTCAATCCAAAAAGGGTCACCATGCTCCTGAGGAGAGTAAGAAGGCTGGTATGACAAAGATAAATAGGAAGAACTTGATCAGAAGAGCAAAGAGAAGATCAAAGAAGGCTCAAGAGATCAAGGCCACTTTTGACTCCAAGCAAAAACAAGTGTTCATCTCTGCAGGGTTTGAAGTGGTAAAGGCTGAGGAATCAACTACAAACTCTAGTACCAGGAGTTTTAGTACGTTCTAACTCATTCTAGCAAAGAGAAGGCTAAATTGCTATGTACCACTACTACACAGCCTGAACCGTCCTCCTCCAAGAGCAAGTCTCTCCCTAAGAAGCTTGCTGCATCATCTGTGAAGAAGAAGCTAGAGAAGGAAAGAGTTCAAGCTCAGTCTTGCTCTCAGAAGAAGACTCCCAGAAGGAAGCAAATGGACTGCATCATGTGTGGTAGTACTTCTCATCTGGCTAAGGATTGCATCTACAATATCAAAAGCACTATCCATATGATCAAAGAGAAAGCTTCTGGGAAGAAGAAGGAAAAGCTAGCTTCTGAAGGAAAATCTGTTTCCTTCGAAAGCTCCAAAGTGAAAAGGAAAACAGGTGGTAAATTCCCTTCAGAAGGAAAAATGGTCTCGGAAGAAAGGAATACTTTCGAAGCACTAAAGCCAGCTGCAGTGAAAGCTAGATCTTCCGAAGGCCTAGTCTCCAAATCTTCTGAAGTTGTTAAAACTTCCGAAGCTTTGAAGGTCAAGCCCAATCTTCCAAAGGTGGTGTGGAAGATGAAGGAAGACCATGTGACTGAAAGTTCATCATCAGCAACAACAAATGATCCTCAAAGCCTGAACATAGGATCACTTACTATTTTATTGTCTTCTATTCACTTTGACAAGACCAAGACCAATAAGGCTTGGGTTCCTAAATGTAACTAAATCATCTCTTTTTATACAGGGGTAGCTGAAAACCAACAGGAATGTATGGATCATTGATAGCGGCTGCTCAAGACACATGACATGCAATGGCTCCTTGCTTCAAAACTTTGAGAAGTTTGATGGAGGGCTAGTTGCTTTTGGAGGAGATACAGGAGGTTACATCACTGGCAGAGGCATGGTCTCAAATGGTAAGCTCAGCATTGAGAAGGTAAACTTTGTCAAAGAGCTTGGATACAATCTTTTGAGTATGTCCTAATTTCGTGACCAAAAGCATCACATGCTCTTCACTGAGCATGAGTGCATTGTTCTCAAGCCTAGGGTGGTTATTCCTTAGGAGTACATCCTGCTTAGAGCCCCCAGGAAGGGAAACATGTACAAGATGGATCTACAAGAAACAACTCCCTCCGGAGAAGTGTCTTGCTTACTATATAAAGCAATTAGTGATGAGTCTTTCCTCTGGCATAAAAGAATGTGCCATGTAAACTTTAAAAACATGAATAAATTGATTAAAAATGATTTGGTAACTGGAATGCCAAAGAAAGAGTTTACAAGTGATGACCATTGTGTTGCATGCCTGAAAGGGAAGCAGCACAAAGTGTCTCACAAGCCAAAAGAA
Organism: Flaveria sonorensis; assembly: GCA_025506505.1. Classification (NCBI taxonomy): domain Eukaryota; kingdom Viridiplantae; phylum Streptophyta; class Magnoliopsida; order Asterales; family Asteraceae; genus Flaveria; species Flaveria sonorensis. The sequence goes on from CM046429.1 coordinate 25,189,708, forward strand.
ACAAACTCCATCACTACTCCCTACACTTATTACATATGGATTTGTTTGACCCCACCAGTGTAATGAGTCTAGGAAGGACCTCTTATTGTTTAGTGATCACAGATGACTTCACAAGATTCACTTGGGTCTTCTTCCTTAGAACTAAGGATGAGACTCCTGAGATCTTGAAGAACTTCATTTTGAAAATTAAGAATCAATGTGATCACAAGGTCAAAACCATAAGATATGACCGGGGAACAAAATTTAAAAACAAAATCCTTGATACATTTTGTGATAAAAAGGGATTTCAAGACAATATAGTGCTCCCAGGACTTCTCAGCAAAATGGTGTTGCTGAGAGGAGAAACATGACACTTATTGAGGCTGCTAGAACCATGTTGTCTGACTCTAAACTGCCTATCACCTTTTAGGCAGACGCTGTCAACACAGCCTGCTATGTGCAGAAGAGAGTTTTAGTAGTTAAGACTCATGGTAAGACTCCTTATGAGCTGTGGCATAAAAGGAGACCATTCATTGGTTTCCTCAGGTCATTTGGATGTCCATGCACCATCTTGAATACCAAAGATCAAGTAACCAAGTTTGCTGAGAAATCAGATGATGGACACTTTGTTGGATACTCTTCTCAAGCTAAGGCTTATAGAGTATACAACCTCAGAACTAGAGTAATTAAGGAGTCAGCCAATGTGACCTTCAATGAAAACACTCCCAGTGTTAAAGGTTCTGGATTGGATTGGCTGTTTGATCTTGATTTAGTTACCAGCTGTTTTAACAAGTCATGTGAGAATGTTTCAAGATCTACAGATAATATATCAACAGGTGATCCTGACCCAAGATTTGAGCTGAGAAGACCAAACAAGAATACTACTTCAGCTCCAATGGTAGCTAACCCTGCAAGTGAAGCTCCAATCGGCACAAGCATGACAAATACTACTGATTCATCTGAGATGCTTTCAAATTCCACCTCAGAGGCTCCAAATCCAGGTGAAGGAACTTCAAATGTAGAAGGAGATGGAGGTGGTGACAATGATCAGGAATTTCTTGATGCTGATAACCACTCCATAGAAGACAACATTAATGATGTAACACACTCATTGGATCAAGCTTATCTTGATAAGTGTGTTGATGTGGTGGGTAGCACTTCTTTGCCAGATCTAAATTTCTCTAACTTAGATCTCTCAAATCAACTTGCTGTGATCCCTTAACTTAGGATCCACAAGTCACACCCCACCATAAACATCATTGGAGATGTTGATACAGGGGTGAGAAAAAAAGGACAAACACATGAAAGCAATGTTTGTCTGTATTCTTTTTTCTTATCACAGATTGAGCCGAAGAAAGTTGATAAGGCTTTGAAGGATGGAAGCTGGATTGAGGCAATGCAAGAAGAGTTGCTTCAAATCAGAAGACAGAAGTTGTGGAACTTATGTCCTCTTCCTTAAGAGAAAAGTATCATAGGAACCAAATGGGTATTCAGGAACAAGACTGATGATAGAGGGATTGTTATCAAGAACAAGGCTAGACTGGTTGTCCAGGGGTACACTCAAGAAGAAGGATTTGACTACACTGATGTCTTTGCTCCTGTAGCAAGACTTGAAGCTGTAAGAATATTCCTGGCTTATGCTGCATCCAAGGATTTCAAAGTCTACCAGCTTGATGTAAAGTGTGCCTTTCTCTATAAGGTGATAGATGAAGAAGTTTATGTCAAACAACCACCTGGCTTTGCAGACCCAGATCATCCTGATTATGTCTGCATGCTTGATAAAGCTCTATATGGACTGCATCAGGCTCCAAGAAAGTGGTATGAGACACTACCAAAGTATCTTTGTCAACATGGATACAAAAGAGGTACTAATGATAGGACTCTCTTCATCAAAGAAACATGGAATGACATAATGCTAGTTCAGATATATGTAGATGACATCATCTTTGGTTAAACTAATCCAAAGCTCTGCAAAGACTTTGAGAAGCTGATGAAGGATAGATTTGAAATGAGTGCCATGGGGGAACTCAACTCCTTTCTAGGAATTCAAGTGAAGCAGGTTGAAAATGGCATCTTCATTAGTCAGTCAAAGTATGTACAAGACATACTTACAAGATTCAAGATGACTGATTGTAAGGTTGCAAGGACACCCATAGCCAGAAACCACTCCCTTGGTCCTAATCTTGAGGGGGAGTGTGTTGATGAACATCTCTACAGGGTTATGATTAGGTCTCTTATGTACCTCACTGCTAGCAGGCCTGATATTATGTTTGCCACATGCATATGTGCAAGATATAAAGCCAAACCTAAGATGTCACACCTATTTACTATGAAAATAATTCTAAAATACCTTAAAGGTTCTCCTAAACTAAGCCTTTGGTATCAAAAGAATTCAGACTTTAATCCGTATGCTTGTACAGATAATGACTATGGTGGCTGTAACATGACTTCAAAGTCTACATCTGGGGGATGTCAAATCCTTGGTGGAAGGATAGTCTCTTCGCAATGCAAGAAGAAATCCTGTGTGTCTACATCAACCGTTGAAGCTGAATACATTGCTGCTGCAAGCTGCTATGCTCAAGTGCTTTGGATTCAGAATCAGATGCTGGACTATGGATTCAATTTCAAGGAGACTCCTATCCACATAGGCATTAACAGTGCGATCTCTATTACAAAGAATCCTGTGTAGCACTCTAGGACCAAACACATCAACATCAGGTATCATTTGATTAGAGATAATTTTGAGAAAGGATTAATCAAACTAATCAAAGTTAACACCAATGAACAATATGCTAATCTGTTCACTAAAGCTTTTGATAAACAGTGATTTAAGTATCTTATATCAGCTATTGGGATGATTAACTTTGAATAGATTTTTCTTTAAACACTTAATCAACTTTATTTCTAAAAAATTGTGTGTCCTAAGTTGTCTATATTATCACCTTCATAAGCCTAATTCTCTTTGGAAGTAAATCAATTTTTTTAAAGATATTTTTTAGATTTGTGAAAATTTATTATTTTGTCTCTGAAGAACTCAAATTACCTTCAGAAGAAATTTATGTCTTTAAATCATTTAACTACTCATAAGAGATTACCTTCGGAAGAAATTCTTAGAATATATTCCGAAGCTTAAATGTGCTTAGAAGTACTTAAATGCATTCAAAGAACAAATATCTTCCAAAAGCAATTTAGTCTTGGAAGATTTATTATCTATGGATAATAAGTTTCTCAGACTTAGTTCTTCCGAAGCAAAATTTATGTCGAAAGAAATTTCTTTAAGTATATTCCTTCCAAAGCCAAATTTTCACAACTCTTTGAAATATCTTCCGAAGCAAAGTTGCCTTCGGAAGCCTTTCTTAAAAAAAACTTCCGAAGCAAAAGTACCTTCGAAAGATTTTCAACTTCCAAGAAAACTAACTTTTTGGGCGCTTTTTCAGAAGTGGGACCCACCTGCGGATTTCAAAGTTTATCTTTTTGTCCTAACTTTGTCTCAAATCCACTACATATATCTTCCCAACGGTTCCATTTCTTCTCTCTACTCTCACAATCTTTAACCTAATTTCACCCCAAATTCACTTTCTTCTTCCTTTACTGATAAGCTTCACCAAATGGCCAACATCGATCGCAGAAACGACCCTGATTTCACCATGCACCTACACATGCAACACAATCAAGTTGCCCTGTTGAACTCTGAGAAGTATCCAAGCTTCTCAGATGTTTGTAGGTACCTTTCTTCGTCTCACTACTTCACCTCCCTTACAATCGATCCTCCTCTCTATGAGGATCAGTTGCTTGAATTCTGACGGACCAGTCAAGATGTCACCATGGATGGGGAGAAGGCGCTGTCTGCTACGGTGCAGGGGAGGACAATTTTCATCACTCTGGCCATTATAAACACCCATTTGTAGCTGGATGATGAAGTAGGTGAACTGTCCTTTCCAAAATCCATTGTCAACCATTCCTTACAGCAGATGGGCTTTGAAGGTGACTTCTCAGTAAAAACCTTAGGGACGGGGAAGGTCTCATCCCAATGGAAGTACCTCCTGCATGTCATCATACATAGCTTTTCTAACAAACATGGAGGATGGGATCAAGTTCCAGAAGACCTCTCCTTCATAGTCCATAGGATGGTACAAGGGGTCAAGTTTAGGTACTCTCAGTTTGTTTACACGAATTTACTTGCTAACTTGGACTCCTTAGAGTATTACATGTTCCCCAGGTATGTTCAACACATTCTCAACTGGGAAATAAGACCACAGTTAAGGGGAACAGGAAATATTCTTAAATTGGGACAAATGAGGCCCGACATTTTCAAAATCCTAAAGAAGCCAAATGTTGGCTTCTCAGGCTGATAAGCTCATTACCCAAATAGCCTCTAGCCTTCACTCTGAGTCTCTAAAATCAAGTGATCAACCTTCAGGGGACAGCTACCATCCCTAACCTCTAGATCTCAACCAACCAATACACAGCCTAGACTTTTATGATGATGAGGACTCGGATGTCAGTGAATACCATGAGTCTCTTTTCTCCACCCCTGCTCAAAGAGAGATGAGTATTTCTAACTCACCAGGTCTAGCCCACATCATCTACCCTCCACTGAGGTGGATGTTCCTGAACTTGTTTAGGAGATCCATATGGAAGAGGCTCTCACTTTTTCTAGTGATAACATCAATAGGACCTCAACCATGGAAACCCAGATTCTTGACACTTCTCTGGAAGCTGTCATTAGGCAGGGGAAATCCAGCAGCCAAGAACACCATGCTGGAGATGAGGAAGAAGACTTAGGTCCAATTCTCACATCCCCCAGTGATTCTTCAACTGAATATGAGGGGAGTCTGAAACAAAAGGTGCACAAACTGACAAAAACATGCATGTACTTAGTTTCAAAGATGGCTCACCTGGAATCTCAGGTGACTATCTTACAGAAGAGGGTCAATGACCAGCAACTTGAGATCACCGATCTTAAGGGCCAGTTAGCTGAGAGACCAAGGAGAACAAATCAACCAGGTCCACAAGAACCTGTGGATGTCTTACACCAATTCCCCAACTCACCTAGTCAAGAGGGTGATGCTAGCAAAAAGGGGGAGAAAGTCTTGACGGCCACAGAACCCGGGAGTTCTTCCCATAGCATGGACATTAAGGATTCACCACCCTCTCTTGAACTTGACCATACTTAGCAACCTCCTCATGATAGTGATCTAGACTTGCTCATCCAACAACTGTTTAAGGAGGGAATACCAAGAGCAATGTCTGCCCCTTCTGAGAACCCAACTAGGGGTTGGGGGTATGATAGTAACAGGAGAGCTCTTGTGATCTCTAGAGCTCAGGGTCAACTAGAAGTTTTCAACATTTCAAGACTGAGCTACTATGAGAGTATAGATTTGGTGGATCTACCACTTGTCAACCCAAGCAACAATAGACAAGCTGCAAAATTGGCAGAAAGGATCCAAGACAGGGTGCTAGAGGAATTCAAATTGAGATCAAAACTATATAGACAGAGGCTAGCAGGTGAGATCTTTGGTCAACTGGATGTTGAGGTGGACTCGAAGATTAGCTTCGAAGGGAAAGCTTTGACTGAAGGCCTAGAGGTTGAACCTGTGAACCTTGAGACAGGATCTCTCTCTGCACCCATTACCCTCAGTGAAACACTAGCTGGTGATGGTGCTTCATAACCTATCTCTGACTAGAGCTTGATAGCTGAACCAAGCAATGAAGGCCAAAGCTCTCTCCAGCCTGAGTCACCAAGGCCTGTGGTTGACAAAGGCAAAAGGAAAATGACTCCTAAGGAGATTGAGGAGGAGAAGAGAGAGAGGAAGAGGAAGCTGAGGGGAGAGAGTTCAAGTGGTTACCCAGGATTCATGAAAGCTACAATCAGGGTTGTCCCCAGTCTAAACACTCAGGAAGATGAGTTGAGGGCAGCCAGGTTAAACTACCTGGGAACCAGAAACTATAATATTGATGAACTCATCTCTCTCCCCTTAGATGAGTTGAATGAACTGGCTAACACAGAGTTGTCAAAGGAGAGGATGCAGCATTGCTCCTCAAACATAAAGAAGAAATGAGGCTGAAAAGACTCTACAAGAATGTTCCTGTCCTCTCCCTAGTTCAAGAAAGTCCTGAGCCAGAGACTGTGGCCACTGAACAACCTCAGGTAGTTAATGAAAATGAAAGACTAAAAATGATCAACTACCTGAGTGCCACAGGTCTTTATTAGGCAGCTGCACTTCTTCCCTTATCATATGAGTACATAATGTTTGAATGCAACAAGCAGCTGGAAGAACAAGCCAAAAAGGAAAGGCAAGCTGCAAGGAAGAGATTAAGGGAAGAAGCTACAAAGTCAAGGGCCATCATCCATAAAAGCCAAAAGAAGTCTGCTGACAGACAAAGGATGATGAGCTTCTTGAAGCTGTATGGATTCTCCGGAAGGAGGCTTGGTCCTATGTCTTTATCCATAATGGATGAATATATTAGGATGATCAAGCAGAAGATAAAGAAGGGAGAGCTGGTGGACTTGCATTCTCCACCAAGTCCAGCTCAACCTGAAGTTATGGTGAAGGTTGAACATTCTGAGACAACACAACCTGAACCTGGAGTTGCATCTGAGCCAACTTCATCTTCTGATCCATAGCTGGGTCCTCCTCTCTCTCCTTCTAAACCTGTGCGAGAGGAGAACCCAACTAAGAGGGACTCAACATAACCAACTGGTACTCAAGACCAGCCCTCTCAGTTGAAGAAATTTGGGAGGAGAAAAAGGATGCCCAGAAGAAGATCCACTTCAAAGAAGAAGAGAAGAAAGGCATCCACCTCCCAACCTCAGGATGAGTCAGAGCATCCTAAGGGAGTGCATGAAGAGGTCTCTCAACAAACTCCAATCATAATAGAGCCTCTTGCTACTAGAAGACAAATTCTGTCATGGACTTATGCTGAAGATCCAGACAGATGGTATGTCACAAGAGATCAGGGAGAACAACATGTCTACTTCACAAATGACATGCTTGAACTTCCTTTGCATGATCTCTTTGACATGAGAAGGTTCTTTGTCAGTCTGAAGGATCCAGATCTTATGATGAAGAAAGGAATGTTGAAGATCCTGATGTGGACTATCAAAATCTAAAGAACTTCTCTGTTTTGGTATCATCAGCCTAGGGGGAGTTTATAAGGAACATCTGAAGCTTAAAGGCTGATGCAACCAAAGGATACCAGAACAACCAAGTCTTCCAGCATGCACTAAGGAACAAGGATGAACTAGCTTCGGAAAACTTACACTCACAAATAAGTCTAAGTGTAAGATCTTTCGAAGCCAACAGTTCAGAAGAAGTTTCTTCGAAAGTTTCACACTTATCAGAAAATATAAATGTGAAATCTTCCGAAACCAAAGACCCTTTTCTTCCGAAGCCAAAAATGAAGTCTTCCGAAGCTTCACAAGACAAAGTCTTCCGAAGCCATTTTGATGAGAAGACTGATTTCTTCCGAAGACAGAGAAAATATGCTTTCTCTGAGTTACTTTTTGATAAAGCTGCTGTACGTTTCGCTGCTGCTCTGAAGACTCACCTGCTTTTCATTAGTTGATGAAACTTCCATACTTTATCAATCTGTAGAAAAAGGTCTTTGCCTATAACTTCCCATAATTGTTCCTGTAGACTTGTCTTATTAGATAAAGTCAGTGAGCTATGGCATGTCATAGTCACTAGTCAAAAGGCAATCTGCCTTTTGACTGTAGATTGATCTTGTTGTCTAGATTAGTCAAATCCCAACTGTCTTTTTCTATATTGACGGTTGTAGGTTGTAGTATAGAAGAGTCTTAAGTTCTTATAACTAAGACATACTTGAACACACTTGTAATAGAACTAGAGAATCAATATACAACTTCCTTGAAAACTTTATCTTGTGTTCTTGTTTCACTTACATTACTTGTGTTGGTTTAGTATCTTCTAAATAGTTACCATTTCCCTATTTGAATTATTAATTGATCAAAAGTTCTCTCCTCTTGTGAAGCTAATTGCAAACTTAAGCACCCTTACCCAGTCCTGCAAAGCACAAGTTGAGCATCTGACCACCTCTTTAACCAAGTCCATGTCTGATCATGCATCTACTAAAGTGAAACATCAGAAGTTCCAATTGTCATCACAACAATATGAGAAACTGTTAAACTCTCATATTGAATCAAAGAATAGGTATGGGTTTGGATTTAATGCTATTGCACCACCAGTTGATGATAATTACAAAATACTACCTAAGTTAATGACAAACAGTTTATCAAATCATTTTGTGTCAAGCACCAAAACTGAATCAAAAGTTGAAAATAATGAAGTGGTAAATGGTGAAGATACTGAAAGCAGTGAAACTGATTCATCTGAATCAGAATTTTCAAAACAAAATGAATCAGAATTTGACTTTGATGATTGTGATGATCTGGATGAGGTTGATGAGCCTAATGAACAAGAATGTGCTGGGTTGGGTAAGGGAAAGAATGTGGTAATTGATCATATAATTCCCAAATTTCTTGAGAGCAAGCTACCTTATCCCCCAAAATAAAGAAATTTGTTGAAGACCATCTACACAAGAATTGGTCAGCTTAATGAAGGAATTCAGGAGCTCAACAAAAAGCACAAAAGTCAGTCAGCATAAAGAACTACGGAGGAAGAAGAGAGAAACACTTCAGCTGAACACCTGCGGAAGAAGAAGGCTGGTCTTTACACATCCATAGAAAAGAAAAGGAAAATTTCTCCAAAAGCATTCATTAGAATCAAAACAGTCATCCGTAGAAGATCTACTGAAGAAGAAACAATTGCTGAATCACAAACTGTCAAGAAAGTAAAGAAACAACAAAGAGATGTGAATCCTGAGCAACAACAAGAAGATACTTCAGCTGCAACGATTGAAAGAATGTTGAAAAAGAAGAAGAATAAGAAGAAGAAGACAGTGGAGTCTGATAGTGAAGCAGAAGAAAAATACTGCAAGTGGTGTGACATGTATAATCACAACATAGAAGATTGTTATTTCAGCAGCTATTGTTCCATATGTAATATGAACAATCATATGACTTTTGATTGCTACTTTAATAAGCACTGTGCTATTTGCAACAAGAAGAACCATTCTACTCAAGAATGCTACTTCAACAAGAAGAACAAATCTGATATGCCAAAGAAACAACCATCTGAGAATGATGATTCAGACTCACAATCTTCTGAGAATGAAGAATCAAAGGTCTCAAAACAAAAGAAGAAGCAACCAAAACAAAAGGTGCCAAAGGTCAAGAAGCCAACATCTACTGATGATCAAACAAAGAAGAAGAAGAAGGAGAAGCAACACTATCAAAGCAAGACTCCTCACAAGAAGGTAGTGTTGCAGGAAGATGAAGCCTTCTTTGATCACTTTAAACAGGATAATCATGTACCACAGTCAAAAAAAAAAGATGCTGACACTTTTTCTAATAAAATGTCATCTTAAAGTTTGAAGAAAAAGATATTCAAGGAAGAAGTGACAGAGAAAGTGACTGTGAATCAAGATCAAAGTGCTTCAAGTCCGTCTTCAACAGAATCATCCTCACCCTAAAAAGAACATAATGAATCAATTGAGACTAAAAACAATCTTGAGTCATTTAGGCTCATTCATGAGAGAGTAACTATTCTAGATAAAAATGGCAAGCCCAAGACCATTAAGGCTTGGGCTCCACTTTCTAATTGAATTTATTATATTTTGCAGGAACATCCATGGAGGACTGATAACAAGTGGTATGTTGATAGTGGTTGTTCCAGGCATATGACAGGAAACTGTTCACTCCTCCATGATTTCAAACATAAAAATGCTTCATATGTGGCATTTGATGGGGATAAGAAAGGAGGTAAAATTGTTGGTGAAGGAATGATAACAAATAGAGTACTCAAATTTGAGAAATTTAATTTTTGTGAAAATTTACAATACAACTTACTTAGTGTATCTCAAATTTATGATCAAAATTATACCACTTTATTTGATAACTCTTTCTGTTATATTCTTAAGCCAGGTTTTCAAGTCCTAGAAAATTGGATCATTCTTAAATCACGAAGAAAAGGAAACACTTATGTTTTGGATATGAACAACACCTCTATGACAAGCAATGAAACATGTCTGATTTCTAAGTCATCAGAAGATAAAGCTCAACTATGGCATAGAAGGATGGTTCATTCAAACACAAAGAACATGAACAAGTTGGTCAAACATGACTTAGTCATTGGCCTTCCCAAGAAAGAATTTTATTGTTCAAATCATTGTTCATCATGTTACAATGGAAAACAACATAGGGTGTCACACAAGTCCAAAACAATCAACACAAACATAACACCTCTCAAAATGCTACACATGGATCTTTTTGGTCCAACCAATGTTTTGAGCATTGGTAAAAAGCAATACTGTTTGGTGATTGTTGATGATTTCACTAGATTCACATGGGTCTTTTTCTTAAAACATAAAAGTGAAACATCAGAAACATTAATGGAGTTTGTCAATAAGATTGAAAACCTACTTGATTTAAAGATCAAAATCTTAAGAAGTGACAATGGATCTGAATTTGTTAATCATGTTTTAGATTCCTTTTGCAGGAACAAAGGCATAGCAAGACAATTCAGTGAACCAAGAAATCCATAATAAAATGGAGTTGCTGAAAGAAGAAATAGGACACTAATTGAAGCAACAAGAATAATGCTAGCTGATTCACAGTTGCCTATCATATTTTGGGCAGAAGCAGTGAACACAACATGCAATATTCAAAATAGAATTTTAATTGTCAAATAACATAATAAAACACCTTATGAACTTTTGTTTAACAGAAAACCTTTTATAGGCTATGTTAGAGCTTTTGGGTGTCATGTGTCAGTTTTAAACACCAAAGATCAATTAGTAAAGTTTGATGAAAAAGCTTATGATGGTTTCTTTGTTGGTTACTCATCAACATCTAAATCATATAGAGTATACATTCCTCATCATAATATTGTAAGGGAAACACCTTATGTATCTTTTGATGAATCCTTATTTCCAAAATCTGTAAAAGGTTCATCTTGGTTGTTTGATATAGATGCATTATCAAATTCATTTAACTCTGGTTATTTGAATATTGCAGGTCCTGCAGATACATGTTATCCTTATGTACCTCCAAGTTTGAGCGAAGTGTCATTATCAGCTGATCCTCCAAGATTACCCCACACACATACTTAAAATGTTGCTGATACAGACCCTTCATCTCAAACAAGCAATGAAAACACTGATGGACATGGAGTGTCAACTTTAGCAGAAGTCAACAATGCATCCCTAGAAGTTCCTCACACATGCGTAGATGTTCCATCTACTTCCCGAGATGCTTCATTGCCTTCAACTGAAGTTCCAAACTCATCAGAAAACATTCCAACAACATTCACATCTAGAGATCAACAAACTCCTACATTCGTAGTTGTTCCTGTAGCTGCTACGAAAGTTGTAACTACATCTGTCGAAACAAAAAATCATGAAGATGGAGTTCATTCAGCATCAGAAGGCCAAAATGATGAGGATCTTAATCACTTTGTTGATTCTCCATCTCAGCTGGGTCCATCTCCATCAACCAACATTACCAACTTGGAATCATCCATTCCAGTTGAATCAGTACCAACAACAAGAATTCATAAGTATCATCCTATTGAAAACATTGTTGGTGATCTTACTAAAAGAACCACAAGAAGTCAAAGGAGAGCTGCCAATATCTGTCTGTTCTCCTGTTTTCTTTCACAAGTGGTTCCAGCTAACATAACTACAGCATTGAAATACAACAGCTGAATTGAAGCAATGCAAGAAGAACTTCAGCAATTCAGAAATCAAAAAGTCTGGAATCTAGTTGATCTTCCTGAAGGCCAATATTCAATTGGCACAAGGAGGCTTTTCAAGAACAAACTAGATGACAGAGGTATCATTGTGAGAAATAAAGCAAGGCTGATAGCACAAGGCTATACTTAAGAAGAAGGGATAGACTATGATGAAGTTTTTGCTCCTGTTGCCAGGATTGAAGACATTAGAGTCTTTCTAGCCTATGCATCACATAAGAAGTTCGCAATTTACCAGATGGATGTAAAATGTGCCTTCTTATATGGTAAAATTGATGAAGCTTTGTATACAAGCTTGACAAAGCTTTGTATGGTCTTCATCAGGCCCCAAGAAAATGGTATTAAACATTATCATCCTTCTTACTCAAGCATGGTTACCCTTTACAATTAATCAGACTCTCTTCCTGAAACATGATCATCAAGATCTCTTAGTTGTCCAAGTCTATGTGGATGATATCATCTTTGGATAAACAAACAAGAGATTATGTGAAGAGTTTGAATGCTCGATGAAATCTAAGTTTAAAATGAGTTCCGTGGGAGAATTAACAGTTTTCCTTGGTTTGCAAGTTAATCAGAAACCAGATGGCATTTTCATTAATCAGGAAAAGTAAGTGAATCAAATCTTGAAGAAGTACAACCTTGCTGATTCATCTTCATGCAAAACACCAGCATCAACAATAGATAAGATTGTATCTGATCCTAAAGGGAAGTCAGTTAATCAAAGATTATATAGATCTATGATAGGATCTTTAATGTACTTAACAGCCAGCAGACCTGACATAATGTTTGTTGTGTGTGTTTGTGCTAGGTACCTCAAAGGGAAGCCAGCTCTATGACTTTGGTATCCCAAAGAAGGAGAATTCAACCTCTACTCATATTTTGATAGTGAATTTGGAGGGTGTAACAACAACAAAAAATCCACAACTGGTGGATGCCAATTCATAGGACCAAGACTTGTTTCTTGGCTGTGCAAAAAGCAAACAAATGTATCAGTATCCACAGCTAAGGCTGAGTACATAGCTGTTTCAGCTGGTTGCTCTCAAGTTTTATGGTTGCAAAACCAATTACTTGATTATGGTTACAACTTTCTTCAAACACCAATACATATTGATAACTCAGCTGCTATGTTCATCACTGCTAATCCAGTGTAACATAGAAAAACAAAACACATAGAAATCAGATATCATTTTTTTAAGAGATTGTTCAGAAAAAGGTTTAATTAAATTGATTAAAGTGGATACAACAAATCAGCTTTAATTAAATTGATTAAAGTGGATACAACAAATTAGCTTGCTGATTTATTCACTAAAGCCTTTGACTCAGTGAGATTTAATTTTTTAATTAAGTCCTTAGGCATGATCAACTTAGATGAAATAATCAACATAAAGAAAAGCATGATCTGTCCTTAAATTTCTTAATATGAAAAAGCCAAAAACATTCATAAAACATATAAAATTCCAAAAATATTGTCTTAGTTTCATGTTTTCTTGAATAAGCAGTTAATGTCATGGGAAATGATAGTATACTATGCCTTTGCTTAATTTCCTGATTTTTATCACACAATAAATACTGATCAAATATGACTTGATATGTGAGTAGGTTCAGCTTGAGTGAAATCTATACAAGTTCATGCATAACATAATGCCAAGGTGACAAATTGTCGACAATTCCATTTTGAGGAACAAGCAAGTAAGTCTTATCCTGCTGTGATCAACTTATTCACCTAAGCACACTACGTTGTGACACCTTATAACCTCTATCTTTACGCATCATGGACCCTTTGTTTTGTGTAAACAAAGACCTGGGTTCACAGGCATCTCTGTTTTACCTAAGTAAAGACCTGGTATCTTGTTGATGATGATCAAAAAGATTCCAAAAAGGAACAGCTCTAAAAGAATCCAATGTGATTAACTATATATTAATTCAAAGCTTACAAATTATACCAGCATTATAAGATTTCAAAGAAATCTTAAGATAGAGCTTATAACTTAAAGAACATAGTTTTAAGTGTTAAAAAGTAATAAATTGACTCATAAACGGAGGACAAACTCTAATGTGAAATAAATGTGGAGTCCATATTTGTCTTTCTTTAATTAGTACCAAAACATAATAAACAGCATGACAAGTTGAAACTACACTCTTGCTTGAATTTATATGGATCATAATACTTGCAATCAGCACTAGATTATGTATTCTATCATCAAACAAAACTGGTTCAGGAAGTTGCTTAGTGTCATAGTATGATCACATTGTATGATGTAAATGCTTGTAAATTAGTTTAAGCTTCTGCTTATAAGCAGAAATACAAAATGATTTTGTTTTTGTTCTTTTATTTACTAATAAGTTTGACAGATAATTGCTTTTCATGCTATTCTCTTAATAAATTTTTGATAAATGCATAAGTTCATCAATAATCATAAATTTAGGGGGAGTAGTAATCAGCATGAAAATCTGAGTTTAATGTGTTTTATTTTTTAATGAAGAAAGTTGGATCTTGAGCACTAACTTGGCTGCTGGATATCTGTAGTTTTTAACTAAATATCTATTTTGCACATTTGCCATGAAGCAGAGTTAACAAGGTTCAACAGCAAACAACAAATGATTTAACAATATGTTAGTATCATACATCAAAAACATTTGCTTCGGAAGAAAAACAAACATTTGCCTCGAAAGAAAATTTTTATCAAAATTAACTTCGGAAGAAAAACAAACATTTGCTTCAAAAAATTTTTTTTATCAAAATTAAGTTAGGAAGATAAACAAACATTTGCTTCGGAAGAAAATTTTACCTTCTGAAGAATTAACAGAACATAAATTTTGTCTTCCATAGATGTGTTGCGGAACAATAAAATTAAAACAAATCAAAAATGGAAGGTTTTGCCTTCCGTAGATGATTTATGGAAGAATAAACCTATGGATAACCACGGATGGGTAAAGAGGTATATGGGACCCACAACATTAAATAAGAGGTTTTTAAATTGTCTGAGAGAGTATAAAGGATATATTAACCATTGGCATTTCCATTCGCTTTTTCAGAACACTTTTCCAGACCTAGAAAAACACTCTTACCCATAAACCCGTTTCTCACCAAAATAATCACAATTTTTATTCCATACAACAATCCTCACCTAAATCACCTCTCAAGCAACATCAAAATGGCCAATCGATTCGCGAAAGATCATAATGTTTGTGCTTTTCTTAATCCAGAGGATTTAGTAGCCAATGGGTGTAGGGATATTATTAGATATTTAAGAAGATCAAGATTGTTCTATGCTCTATCTATAGACCCTGTTATCTTTCAAGATCACATAATCGATTTCTGGAACTCAGCATGAATTGAGGAGGAGCAGGATGAAAAGGTAATCTATGCTACAATCAAAAGCGAACAGCTGATGGTAGATGAACGAACAATAAGGAGGTTGCTGGAGTTAGGAGAACTTGAAGAAGGACACCCTGATGTATTCGACCATGAATGCATTCAAATAGTTTTTCAACTGATGGGATATGATGGTGATTATAGAAATGGTGAAATCAAGAAGGGAAGGTTGTGAAAGCCATATAGATTTCTATGCCATACTTATCTTAAGTGTATGTCCAACCGAAAGTCAGGGTTGGACAGATTTTCAACGCATATCTCCTTCGGAATCATTGGTATATTTGAAGGGAGGACGTACAATTATGCTAAGTACATTCTGGGATATTTATGTGACCAAATCAGGGTGGAGAAGGAAAATAAGATGTATATGTTTCCAAGGTTTCTTCAGCTGATTCTTAATGAAGCAATGCCCAATATTGAATAAGAAGGTGAAGTGCTTGTTCAAGCTCACCAAGGAAGATCTGTGCTTAACAAGATCACTGAGCAATATCAAGGAGAAGAAATGCAGATGTTTGCTCATGTAGTTGATGAGAATGGTCACATTCCTCGAGAACATCTATACATTGATGATCAGCAACAACAAACATCATTAGCTGAATCTTCTGATCAACAACAACAACAATCTCCACCAGCTGAATCCCCTGAACCACAACATCAAGAACCCAATCCTCCATCACCACCATCCTTTACCAACATACCGTTATCACCACCTATCCATATCATCTCACCACCAAGTGAACGCACATAACCACTATCTCCTTCACTTTCTCAAGCATCAATGAACTCTGCTGAAACAAAAGTGTTCTCATTTGATGATCCTTAACAATCTCCTATACATCCACCAACAGAACCAACTTCCTCACCCACACTAATAAACCGATCTCACCCACTATAGCCCCACACCTACTGAGATACTGAGCATTGAGGAGGATGTTGAGAATGATGTGAAAGATGGTTCAACAGAGGGGATTTGTTTGGAAGTTGAGAGGGAAGATGATCAAATGGTTGAGCCAGAGGACGAGGAAAACTATGCTGGCATCATTGCATATGATGAGAATGACTTGAATGATGAAGAAATAGATGTAAGCAAAATCTTCCTTGTGGCAAAGTATAACAATCTTATCATCAAAAGCAATAAGAAGTTGGAAAAACTAAGGAGAATCAAGGGAGAGATGAGGAACAAAGATGGGACAATCTCAAAGCTTGAAGGAACAATCAAAAGGCAAAGAGAAGAGATTGAATCCAATAATGAAGTTAATGAGGATATGGATCAACTGCTAACTGAACAGTCAGAGATGTTGAAAGGCAAAGATGAGGAGATAGAAAGACTGAAAAAGAAAGTGGCTGAACAAGAAGCAATCACTCAACAAGAGGCAATTAAAGAAGTTGTTGTCTTTCCCATGATCAAACCAAAGGAACCAACAATCAAGTATCATAGGAAAATAAAGTATTTGGGAAAAACCCAAGAGGATGTTATTGAAATAGAGAAATCCCTAAAGAAAACAAAAGTCATCTCTCCAGAGCACACTCCATCAGCTGATCTTTCAACTCTAAAACAAATTTAACATCCTATAGAAGAAAGTGATGCTGAATGGAAAGATCTAACTAAAGATGAGTCTCAAAAGGATGATGAAGAAGATGGATATGATGAAGAGGTATTATCCACTGAAGATACTTTTGAGGAAAGAGCCCAATCCTCACTGTTCATGGATCTAATAAACAATAGATTCCCATATGACATGGTTGAAAGAATGAACATGACTAAAATGACTCAAGTTTTGAAAGAGTTTGATGCTGCAAGGCTAATGCTGCCGGTATGCAACTATCAAACATTCTCAAAATACAAATCAATAGAAAAGATAAGGAATGAACTAGGCCATTGTGACACAAAAAAGCTGACCAGGTACAACATGACTTGTTAGTTACAAAGTCATAACTATGAGCATCATGAGCTTAAAGGAAGAACAATGAGTGAGCTAAGAGCAATGATAGAGTATGTAATGAAGGTTGAACTAGACATTGGTGTAAGATTCAGGACTGGGGCACCCAATCCTGCTTACAAACAACAAGCAAAACAAACTCCTGCTGACCCAACAGTAGTTGAGAGCAGAGACATGTACAAGGGAAAAGAAAATTTTATCAGAGAGCCAAGGGATATGATATGTAACATCCGGCCCTTTTTCAAAGTAGAAACCCAAACCCAAACCCGTTTGAGTCAATCTTGTAAATCAAATTCATTATTTAGTCATTTTATTTATTTTTGTGTTCCAAAAACAATAAATGTGTCACTTAATTAATTTAACTTAAATTCTATAATTTATAAAATAAATTTTATAAATGTTAAAAGGTTATTAATATCTATAATATTTTAAAATATTCAACTAAAATAAATAATCAAATTACAAGTTCTTGTGAGATTTATAAAGTTTATAAAGATTTAATAAAAAAAAGTTGTAATTAGAGTCTTCATAAATTTAGAGTTTAAATTGTAATTATTCTTTTATTTATTTAATTTATTTAATTTTATATTTATTTCAAATTCTAATCATAACTCTATTTTAAAAGACTTGTAACTCATCATTAACATCATTCATAACCTCCTCCTAACCTCAACTATAAAAGCAAGGTTTAGGCCTCATTTTTTATTTGCTCATTCTCTAAAATTCTCACACACAAACCTTTCATGATTCTTTGTTTATGATCAATTTCAAGAATTTTCTTTTACAAGTAGTTTCAAGAATTTTCTAATACTAAGGTAATTTTATATTGCTTATATATTATGCATTTTTATATTCTTTCAATCATCCTAACATCAAATTGTTTTCATGTTCTTACTTTTATTATTTTTTCTACTAAATCTATTTTAATTTTAATCATTACCATTTGATCATTAACCTTCTAATATTCACTAACCTTATAACAATCACTAACATTCCTAAATCAAGCTAACAACACACTAACGTAAACAAAGAATCCCGTTTGCATATGGACGGCTATGCCGCCGCGTTTGGTTATTCCACAAGATTATTTCTCTAAATGATGGCTATGCAAAAGTCTTGAAATATTTTTTTTATAACTCAAACGAAGTCTAATATACCATATATTGACATAATAAATTTGTTCTAACCCGTCTTATGCTTTAGCAATTTTAAAAGTGCACATAAGTGCCTTATTACATATTTGGCAGAATATAGTCTGACTTCAACTAACAATAACTTGGTCATAACAAACTAAATTTGAGTAAACTCTAACTCCAACATTAAGTTCATTGAATTACCTTTTTAACGATCGTTTATACGTCTTCAAAATCAATCAGACGACTCAATAATAGACTTCACAAGATAAGTGCGCATTTCAGCACCTTTTGTCTTGTGCTGCTGTTTTGACCAATTTACGGATATTTTCATAAAAATGTTTTTGAACGAAAGTTGTCCGGAAGACACTGAACTAGTTAACTGTAAATTTTTATAATTTTATGTAACCGTTTGCTATTTTTAAAACCTGTTCAAACACGTACCAAACATTCTATCCAGAATCTAAAATTGGTACAATAATCCTTTTTCAATCTACCTTTCGCTTTTTGGCATTCTCTAAATATCCTAACTTCTTGTAATGAATTCCGACCTCAAGTTATTGTTTCTTTTTACCCTTTAGGACATCACCTTTGACTCTTGAACATCCAAGCTTCCTTATGTACTCTACATCCATCATTATACAATGTGAGTTTTCCATGCCCCTTTTTACTTTATTTCACACCTTTTGGGGTGAAACATGTTAACTTTATGAACTTGCACTTGTAAACATCTTGATACTTGTAAATGCACGAGCAATTCATTTATAAACTTTGTCATGGTTATTTGAGATGCTTGTGAGTCTTATATGATAGTCATCTTGTAAAAAAACAATCATTAACTATTGCTAGCCTAGCGACGTCATAGATCTATGGGCCTGACAAGCCTATTTGGTGCTAAAGCCGAGGTTATTGCCGGCTCCTAGTGTCGTATTCTTGAGCACTATGGGAACCAAGTACACTTAGCTAATCGTTATAACTTGTAATGGATATCTTTATCAAGGTTTGATTGTAACATTATGCTATCTATATTCTTGCAATATTTCTTAACCTATGACATGAATTGCCTCTTAAACGTTGTTTTCATACGTATGTACAAATTCATGGAAACTCACCAACATTATATGTTGACCTTATTTTTAACATGTTTCAGGATTGCTACTTTGAGGATTTCTTCATGCTCATATAGGACTTGGACTTAGTTTAATTAAAGATTTTATGTTGTTGTTTGAATCTTTAGTGTATTGTAATGATTTATTTGGTTAGTATTATTCAACTAAAAATGGCATTTAATATTATTTCAACTTATTAAATTTCATGAGCTATGAACAATCATTTCACATTGGTCCGCCCCGATGATTCCGCCGTCGGTCGGGGTGTGACATGATACCTAATAAAATCTGGCCTCTGGGAACTGCTATAAGAGAAGTAACAGAGCAGAAATCTTCACTGATACAACTTTTTGACCATATGACTACTCCAAGATCAGTTGAAGAATACAGGATAATTGCATGGAGATATGACCCTGATTGGGACTGTGCTACCATCAAAAGAGCATCTGGGATGGTACAATACTTTCCATGGATGGAGTCCCTTCTTACTCTCCCAGATGCAGATCTTCACAGCCTTTAAAATATTCCTATCACCAAGTATCCAATCAATCCAAGGGGAAGAGACCTCTCAAGAATTATTGCCAAGTTGAGACACAAATTCAAAGGAGATGTCTTAAGAGAAGTTAGAAGAGATGATGGAGAGAACAAAAGAAGAAGACAAAAGGAGAAAAGGTCTCATTCCAGTTCTCCTTAAGCTGTAGATGATGAATTTTTAAGGAGAATTGGATATGAAGACAAGGTTGAAGCATCTATCAAAACAATTAAAGGCAATCAATACTCATTCCTTATCACAGAATGGGGATATGTGGAGAGAACAACAGAGCTTGTGCTATAAAGGAATGATCCTCAGAAGAAAGCATCTAGCATAAGACTATTTGACCCAATAGAGATCAAACTCCTTCATCCCAACTACATATCCTATCTCCATGATAAGTATTTTCCAAAATTTCCTGACAAAGTTGCTCAAGATGACTTATGCTTATATGTTTATATCATCCAACTGATTGACAAGCTGCATGCTAAAGCTGGCAAAAGAAGAAGATTTGAAGTAGGTCAACTTATAGATCTAACATTCCATCAATCACTGAGCTCAGAATATCAGAACAAGATGAACTGGAAGTGGTTTCAAACAACAGTGCAGTGGCAACACTAACCACTGAAGAGGACATCCTTGGACTTAATTACAAAACATTAAAGAAAATGAAGAGAATGAAGATCAAGCATTTATATGATGATCAAAAGAATGCAATTGATTACTTCTACACTAGAATTTTGAGAAGAGTTCAAGAATTGAGAGCTCTGAACCGATGATTACAAGAATCTAAACATAAGGGGGAGTATTGTTAGGTCTAGATCTTTTTTATAGGTTTAGATGATGAATCATTTCTGGTAATAAATTTCTGTAATTCTTTATTATTTTGTAATGCATAAAATATATGTTAACCCAAATATTATTTGTGTTGATTTTATTTAATTGCAAAAAAACATCATACTTGGTCAATTTGAAAACTTGACTAAGTGAAAGAACTCCTGCGGATGAACAAATTGTTCCTCCGTAGATGTTCTGTGAAACAAAGAACAAGAAATACACATCTGTAGATCTCCTGCGGAAGCTCCACATCTACTGAAGAACAAGTTCTGAAGTCAAGCTGCTGCTGCTGCGGAAGAATGAAGTTTGCTGTTGAGGATGAAGTTCAAGATCAAAGGATAAACTCCTATGGAAGACCAACTCTTACGGAAGACCAATTCCTACGGAAGAACAAAATACTTATATGATCTCAAATCATCAAGTACAACATAAAGTCAACCTGTTATGTCATCAAGTCAACGACCACAAAAGACACTATCTATATCAAGCAAATATTCCACATCATATCAATAATATTTCTTTTGTAAAGTAAATCCCTCTGCCGCTAAAAATAAGGCATGGATCCACACTTTTAGGAGAGTTTGTTAGGTTATTGATGGAGATCGATACAACTATAAAGAGATATATTCTTAGTATCAAAATCAATCAATCAATCAATCAATCAATCAATAACTCAAGAAAACTATGCTGACATCATTGCATATGATGAGAATGACTTGAATGATGAAGAAATAGATGTAAGCAAAATCTTCCTTGTGGCAAAGTATAACAATCTTATCATCAAAAGCAACAAGAAGTTGGAAAAACTAAGGAGAATCAAGGGAGAGATGAGGAACAAAGATGAGACAATCTCAAAGCTTAAAGGAACAATCAAAAGGCTAAGAGAAGAGATTGAATCCAATAATGAAGTTATTGAGGATATGGATCAACTGCTAACTGAACAGTCAGAGATGTTGAAAGGCAAAGATGAGGAGATAGAAAGACTGAAAAAGAAAGTGGCTGAACAAGAAGTAATCACTCAACAAGAGCCAATTAAAGAAGTTGTTGTCTTTCCCATGATCAAACCAAAGGAACCAATAATCAAGTATCATAGGAAAATAAAGTATTTGGGAAAAACCCAAGAGGATGTTATTGAAATAGAGAAATCCCTAAAGAAAACAAAAGTCATCTCTCCAGAGCACACTCCATCAGCTGATCTTTCAACTCTAAAACAAATTTAACATCCTATAGAAGAAAGTGATGCTGAATGGAAAGATCTAACTAAAGATGAGTCTCAAAAGGATGATGAAGAAGATGGATATGATGAAGAGGTATTATCCACTGAAGATACTTTTGAGGAAAGAGCCCAATCCTCACTGTTCATGGATCTGATAAACAATAGATTCCCATATGACATGGTTGAAAGAATGAACATGACTAAAATGACTCAAGTTTTGAAAGAGTTTGATGCTGCAAGGCTAATGCTGCCGGTATGCAACTATCAAACATTCTCAAAATACAAAGCAATAGAAAAGATAAGGAATGAACTAGGCCATTGTGACATAAAGAAGCTGACCAGGTATAACATGACTTGTTAGTTACAAAGTCATAACTATGAGCATCATGAGCTTAAAGGAAGAACAATGAGTGAGCTAAGAGCAATGATAGAGTATGTAATAAAGGTTGAACTAGACATTGGTGTAAGATTCAGGACTGGGGCACCCAATCCTGCTTACAAACAACAAGCAAAACAAACTCCTGCTGAGCCAACAGCAGTTGAGAGCATAGACATGTATAAGGGAAAAGAAAATTTTATAAGAGAGCCAAAGGATATGATACCCAATAAAATCTGGCCTCTAGGAACTGCTATAAGAGAAGTAACAGAGCAAAAATCTTCACTGATACAACTTTTTGACCATATGACTACTCCAAGATCAGTTGAAGAATACAGGATAATTGCATGGAGATATGACCCTGATTGGGACTGTGCTACCATCAAAAGAGCATCTGGGATGGTACAATACTTTCCATGGATGGAGTCCCTTCTTACTCTCCCAGATGCAGATCTTCACAGCCTTCAAAATATTCCTATCACCAAGTATCCAATCAATCCAAGGGGAAGAGACCTCTCAAGAATTATTGCCAAGTTGAGACACAAATTCAAAGGAGATGTCTTGAGAGAAGTTAGAAGAGATGATGGAGAGCACAAAAGAAGAAGACAAAAGCAGAAAAGGTCTCATTCCAGTTCTCCTCAAGCTGTAGATGATGAATTTTTAAGGAGAATTGGATATGAAGACAAGGCTGAAGCATCTATCAAAATAATTAAAGGCAATTAATACTCATCCCTAATCATAGAATGGGGATATGTGGAGAGAACAACAGAGCTTGTGCTATAAAGGAATGAGCCTCAGAAGAAAGCATCTAGCATAAGACTATTTGACCCAATAGAGATCAAACTCCTTCATCCCAACTACATATCCTATCTCCATGATAAGTATTTTCCAAAATTTCCTGACAAAGTTGCTCAAGATGACTTATGCTTATATGTCTATATCATCCAACTGATTGACAAGCTGCATCCTAAAGCTGGCAAAAGAAGAAGATTTGAAGCAGGTCAACTTATAGATCTAACATTCCATCAATCACTGAGCTTAGAATATCAGAACAAGATGAACTAGAAGTGGTTTCAAACAACAGTGCAGTGGCAACACTAACCACTGAAGAGGACATCCTTGGACTTAATTACAAAACATTAAAGAAAATGAAGAGAATGAAGATCAAGCATTTATATGATGATCAAAAGAATGCAATTGATTACTTCTACACTAGAAATTTGAGAAGAGTTCAAGAATTGAGAGCTCTGAACCGATGATTACAAGAATCTAAACCTAAAGGAGAGTATTGTTAGGTCTAGATCTTTTCTATAGGTTTAGATGATGAATCATTTCTTGTAATAAATTTCTGTAATTCTTTATTATTTTGTAATGCATGAAATATATGTTAACCCAAATATTATTTGTGTTGATTTTATTTAATTGAAGAAAAACATCATACTTGGTCAATTTGAAAAATTGACTAAGTGAAAGAACTCCTGCGGATGAACAAATTATTCCTCCGTAGATGTTCTGTGAAACAAAGAACAAGAAATACACATCCGTAAATCTCCTGCGGAAGCTCCACATCTACTGAAGAACAAGTTCTGAAGTCAAGCTGCTGCTGCTGCGGAAGAATAAAGTTTGCTGTTGCGGATGAAGTTCAAGATCAAAGGATAAACTCCTATGGAAAACCAACACTTACGGAAGAACAATTCCTACGAAAGAACGAAATATTTATATGATCTCAAATCATCAAGTACAACATAAAGTCAACTTGTTATGTCATCAAGTCAACGACCACCAAAGACACTATTTATGTCAAGCAAATATTCCACATCATATCAATAATATTTCTTTTGTAAAGTAAATCCCTTTGCCGCTAAAAATAAGGCATGGATCCACACGTTTAGGAGAGTTTGTTAGGTTATTGATGGAGATCGATACAACTACAAAGAGATATATTCTTAGTATCGAAATCAATCAATCAATCAATCAATCAATCAAGAAAATTAGCAAAACAACAAGAACATCAAGAACATCATTGGAGATCACAAAATCACCAGGGTATCATAGCAATTGTAATCGATTGTGTTTTAATGAAAAACAATTGAAACAAATATTTTGTTGCATTATATTTTTCTGCTTTCAATTTGTTTTATATTTTTTTTATCGATTTCAATTTCACAAACAATTAAATTAAAAATCAAATATTGATAATTCCGCAATCTTTATTTGTTTAATCAAACTGATAATTCCTGATTCAATCCTTGAATTCACAAATAGCATACGCATGTAATACCGGTTAACTTTATGGAAAATTACCTGATGGCACGTAGCTACTTGGGATGGCATCCCTCCATTTGGTCCCATTTTCAGTTTAAGTTTAGGTTTTGAAAAATAATTTACCCAATTATCTTAAACATTGGCTCTGATACCAACTTGTAAGGCCCTGTTCCCGAAAACCCCACAGTTGGTCATTCATAGCACTTTTCATATTAAAACACAATCAGATTCATCTAAACAAGAAAACTTTGTAGCAGAATAATTTAATAAAAACCAGAGCATTCATTAACCATTAGTTTTGCCAAGAAATACATTGTTGTTGCTAGTTATAAAAAGAACATCTAGTTGCATTTCAAAACAAAAATAACTTTTCAGCGTGTCATGGATGCCAGTCTTTGTTTGCCAGGTAGCTTCAACCTCGTGCCATTCCTAATAACACCATTACCTGGCAACTGATATGCATATAAAAAGTCAGCGTTGCTGAGTGAGTTCTAGTTTAATAATATAGAAAATATACTTTTGTAAACTTCACTTGGTGATCATTCATCATTATACATAATCAATCATTAAGATATTCTTTATCTTTCTTTCTTTCATTATCTTTCACTTTCATTGGATAGGTTTGCCCAAAGCAAGAGCCTATATTGTTTGTTGGCAACAAATACCGACCCCTGTCGGCAAACGATTTTTTGGTAGCTAACCCATTTGACAGTTGACCCACACTGCTAGGCACAAAGCATGCTCATGAATACGGGTCCTATTGACTTGGTCAATCCCTAGGATTAGACCCCAGATGTGTAACCTGAATCAGCCACACATCAGTTGAGCTAACGACAACAAGGTCGTGCAACTCATTCCACTGTGCTTGCAAGGATTTCCATTGATTATAAGGGCCTGGGGGTAATATTCATTTAGTTCCGCTGTCTTCTTTTATTTCTTAGTGTCCACTTGGTTATGAATAATACTTTTAAAATATTCATTGTTTTAATAATCACATATCATGAAGTATAATAATAACTATCCATAACAAGTAGCCCATAAGAAGAGAATCAAACATTAGAAACATTAAACAAGCATAATCTTTCCTTATACACAAGTACTTAACACTTAAATTCTATTCCTAAAATTTCAGAATAATTCTAAGTCCCCAAAGAAATAAGGATGAATGTATACCATTAAGGATGAACAAATGCGGATGAAAGTCTTTAGAAAATATTCTATCTAAAAGTATGCGGGTGAACCAAATGCGGATGAACAAGTCTTATGCAGATGAACAAAATACTTAACTATAGAACATAAAACCAATGCGGTTGAATTCTTAGCAAATACGGATGAAGACCAGCAAATGCGGGTGAACACTTAACAAATGTTGATGAACACTTAACAAATGTGAATGAACACTTAACAAATGTGGATGAACAAATGCCCACAGCGGGCAGCCAAAGTCCACAGTGGATGACCAAGTCCACAGCGGACATGCAAAATCCACAGCGGACATGCAAGTCCACAGAGGACAGTCTAATTGCCTAAGTGTCCACAGCGGACGGCTAGTGTCCACAGCGGACGGCTAGTGTCCACAGCAGACATCAAGTCTATCACCTGCAATTCAACTTACTCAATTTCCAGTCTCCATACATCATTTAAAGCATACTCTTAGCTTAGATCTATCGGTCTAACACTTAGAACATCTTAAACAGTCATACAATCCTCATGAAAATCATAAAACATATCTATATCATCATAAACAACCGTACCATACATGGAAAATCATAACTTGCTTCAAAAACATCAGTTTAATATGCATACCAGCCCCAAATAAGTAGAGAACATTTAAAAGAGGGGATCTAGAGCTCACCTCTAACTGCTTTCGAGAGAAACACTTAAGGATCGGTCTAGAAGCTGAAGAACACCATAGAATCTTACCTTTTGAATACTTTCTCTCTTTAAAACTGGGTGAAGCTTCTTCTTCTTACTTCAGTCGAGACTTCTTGCATGAGAGAGAGAAGTATGGGCGGCCTTATCACCTTTTTAAACCTATTATGGGCAAGTTTGGCCCTTGCCCGCTTTTAATCCCTTGTTTTACAAAAATTCTCTTTTTCTCTCTTGCTTCTTTTCTTTTCTTCATGCTGAAATTTTCCAGATGTTACATCAACTGTGGAATAGCAACTTCAGAGATAACTTCATCTAAGTTAAACATATGTGCAGGACCGTTAAAAAGGGATTTTGCACTTAGTTTACACACTTAGGAGGATTATTAGGATCACTTAATAATTCAAATGGGGAACTTAAAACTTTAAACAGATGATACAATGCACAACACAAGTAAAGTAAGAGCAAGAACACAAGAAAATAATTTTCATGGTAGTAGTATATTGCTTCTTCGGTTCTATTACAGGTGTTTGCACAGATATGTGAAATACAAGAACCTTTGACTCTTTATACTAAACCTACAACCATCAATATGTAAAAAGATAGTTGGATGTGACTAATCTAGACAATAAGATCAGTCTAAAGTCAAAAGGCACATTGTCTTTTGACTAGTGACTATGACAGGCCATAGTTCACTGACTTTCCTATTATAAAAAGCCAAAAAAGAAACAAATACAGAAACTTGCAGACAAAGACCTTATCTACTTTATCATAAAGCATGGAAGTTTCACCAACTTATGATAGTTTGTGAACCACCAGAGCATGCAGTGGACAGGAGGTTGCTTTATAATAAAGTTGACAGAAAAAGTGTATTTTCTCTCTCTTCTAAAGTAATCAGTCTTATCTTTATTCAGCTTCGGAAGACTTTGTCTTGAGAGCTTCTGAAGACTTCATCTTTAACCTTCGGAAGAGTTGAGTCTTTGGCTTCAGAAGACTTGACACTTAGTGTAAAGTTTCCTCAGTAGTTTCTTCTGAAAATTGGCTTCGGAAGATTTTACACTTAGCATTTTTCTTGAGTGTGTAAAACTTTCAAAGCTAGTTCTTCTTTGTTCCTTAGTGCATGTTGGAAGACTTGGTTGTTTTGGTATCCTTTGGTTGAATCAGCCTCATAACTTCAGAGGTTCCTTCAAACTCCCCCTAGGCTGATGCTACCAAAACAGAGAGGTCTTCAGACTAGGATAGTCCATATGAGAATTTTTAGAATTCCTTTCTTCATTAGCAGATCAGGATTCTTCAAACCCATGAAGTACCTTCTCATGTCATAGAGATCATGCAGAGGGAGTTCAAGCATGTCACTTATGAAGTAGACATGTTGTTCTCCCTAATCTCTAGTGACATACCATCTATCAGGATCTTCAGCAAATGCCCATGATAGAATTGGTCTTCTAACAGAGAGAGGCTCTACTATGATAGGAGTTGGAAGAGAACCCTCTTCATGCACTTCCTCAGGATGTTCTGACTCATCCTGAGTTTGGGAGGTGGATGCCTTTCTTCTTTTCTTCTTCTTAGAGGATCTTCTTTTGGCCATCCTCTTTTTCCTCCCAGATGATTTTAACTGAGATGGTTGGTCTTCAGTACCAGGTTCTTTAGTGGATTCCCTCTCAGTTGGGATCTCCTCTCTCCCAGGTTCAGAAGTAGAGGGAGGAGAACCCTGCTGTGGATCAGAAGATGAAGTTGGCTGTTGTGTAGCTTCAGGTGCAGGTTGTGTTGTCTCTGTAGGTTCAACCTTTACCTCAACTTCAGGTTGAGCTTGTTCTGATAGTGAGTGGAGATCCACAAGCTCTCCCCTTTTAATCTTTTGTTGATCACCCTTATGTGCTCATCCATTGTGGACAGAGACATGGGACCAAGCCTCCTTCTAGAGAACCCATACAGCTTCAAAAAGCTCATCATCTTCTGCCTATCTGCAGACTTTTTCTGACTTTTCTTGATGATGGCTCTTGACTTGGCAGCTTCATCCCTTTCCCTTTTTTTAGCAGCTTGCCTCTTTCTTTTGGTTTGTTCTTCCAGCTGCTTGTTTTATTCAAACAGTATGTAATCATATGGCAAGGGAAGAAGTGCATGTGCCTGGTAGAGGCCTGTGGCTCTCAGGTAGTTGATCATATTTGTCTTTTCTTCTTCATTAACTACCTGAGGTTGATCAGCAGCCACAGCCTCTGACTTAGAGCTTTCTTGAACTGGGGAGAGGATAGAAATATTCTTGTATATTCTTTTTCTTCTCATTTTCTCTTTATGATTGAGGGTCAAGGCTGCATCCTCAGCTTCTTTCCTCTCCTTTGACAACTCAGTGTCAGCCAATTCATTTAATTCCTCTAAGGGGAGAGAGATGAGTTCATCTATGTTGTAGTTCCTGGTCCCCAGATAATTAAGTCTGGCTGCCCTTAACTCATCTTCTTAAGTGTTTGGAACATGGGAAGTTAGAATTGCAGCTTGCATGAATCCTGGGGAACCACTTGAACTCTCTCCCCTCAGCTTCCACTTCATCTCTCTTTTCTCTTCTTCAATCTCCTCAGCAGTTAGTTTTCTTTTGCCTTTGTCAAGTACTGATCTTGATGACTCAGGCTGAAGAGAGCTTTGACCTTCATTACTGGATTTAGCAGTCAAGCTCTGGCCAGAAAGAGATTGTGATGCACCATCACCAGCTGGTGCCTCACTGAGGATATGGGGAGCTGGAGGAGATATTGTCTTAAGGTTCACAGTCTCAGCCTCTGGGCCTTCAGTCAAGGCTTTCCCTTTAAAGCTAATCTTAGGGTCCACCTCAACATCCAGTTGACCAAAGGCTTCAACTGCTAGCCTCTGTCTATATAGTTCTGATCTCCTTTTGAATTCTTCCAGCACCCAATCTTGAATTCCACTGGCTAGTCTGGCAGCTTGTCTGTTGTTTCTTGGGTTGACAAGTGCCAGATCTACCAGATTTATACCCTTATAGAAACTCAGGTTTGAAATGTTTAAAATTTCTAGTTGACCCTGAGCTCTAGAGAGTACAAGAGCTTTTCTTTCACTGTTATACCCCCAACCCCAGATTGGGTTCTCAGAAGGGGCAGACATTGCTCTTGGTATTCCTTCCTCAAACAGTTGTTGTATTAACAAATGTAGATCACTGTCTAGAGGAGGTTGCTGAGTATGGACAACTGTAAGAGAGGATGGTGAGTCCTCTATGTCCATACCCTGAGAGGAACTCCCAGGTTCTGTGATTGTTAGGATTTTCTCCCCCTTTTTGGTAGCATCACCCTCTTACATAGGTGAGCTGGGAGATTGATCCATGACATCCACAGGTTCTTATGGACCTGGATGAGTTGATCTCATTGGTCTCTCAGCTAGCTTACCCTTGAGATCGGTGATCTCAAGTTGCTGGTCATTGACCCTTTTCTGCAAGATAGTCACCTGAGATTCCAAGTGAGCTATCTTGGACACAAAGTAGGTGCACATGTTTGAGAGTTTATGCACCTTTTGTTGCAGACTCCCTTCATCTTCAGATGAAGAATCATAAGGGGATGAGAGGATTGGACCTGAGTTTTCTCCCTCATCACCAGCATAGGTTTCTTGGCTGCTGGATTACCCCTGCTCTATTTCAAGAGGCTGGGTTGCCGTGGTTGAGGTCTTAGAGATGTAATCACTGCCAACAGTGAAAGCCTCTACCACATGGATCTCCTGGACAATCTGAAGGAGATCCACCTTAGTTTGTGGTGTCTGATGTGGGCTAGAAGTAGGTGAGGCAGGAGTACTCATCTCACCCTGAGTGTGGGTGGAGAGGAGAGACTCATGGTACTCACTGAAACCCAAATCTTCATCAGAGTAAAAGTCAAGGCTGGGCATGGGTTGATTAAGATCAAGAGGCTGGGGATGGTAGCTTTCCCCTTATGGTTGATCACCAGAGTGTTGAGACTCAGAGTGATGGCTTAAGGCTATTAAGGAGGTATGAGCTCGACAGGCTGAGCATGAGGAACCTCAGCACTGATTGTGTCAAGAATGGGAGTGGTTTGCTCCTCAGGGGAAGTGGGAGCTCTAGTGTCCACTTCCTCCTGTGTGAGTTGTGATATGGGGGCCTGAATATGCTCAATAGCAGATGCAGGGGTTTGTTTGGATTTTTTTTGGTAAGTGAGGGTAATGGTAGGCCTTAATGGTGGTTGAGAGGTAGAGGGTGTTGGTTCATCACTAGCTGGTGCTGCTAGGATGTCACCCTGAGTAATGAGCTCAAACATTTTTGGGACAAGGGCTGTTTCTACCCCTAAGAACCCAACAGTTGGCTTTTTCAATATTTTGAAAATACCGGGTCTCATATGTGCAAGTTTAAGAACATTACCTGTTCCCGGTCCCATTTCACAGTTGAGAATGTGTTGAACATACCGGGGAAACATGTAATATTCTAGGGAGTCCAGATTTGCAAGTAAATTTATGAAAACAAACCGAGAATACCTGAATTTGACCCCTGGAACCATCCCATGGACAATGAAGGAGAGGTCTTCAGGAATGTGGTCCCATCCTCCATGTTTGTTAGACAAGCTGTGGATGGCAACATGGAGGAGGTACTTCCATTGGTATGAGATCTTCCCCTTCCTGAAGGTCTTGACTGTGAAGTCACCTTCATATCCCATCTGCTTAAAGGAATGGTTGACAGCAGCTTTTAGGAAGGACATTTCACCTTCTTCATCATCCAGCTAAAGATGGGTGTTGATGATGGCTGGAGTGATGAACAGTGTCCTCCCTTGCACTATGGTAGACAGTGCCTTCTCCCCGTCCAAAGTAACCTCTTGACAGGTCCGCCAAAACTCAAACAACTGATCCTCTTAGAGGGGAGGATCAATCGTAAGGGAGGTGAGATAATGAGACGAAGAAAGATACCTACAAACATCTAAGAAGCTTGGATCTTTCTCAGAGTTTAACAGAGTAACCTGGTTGTGTTGCCTGTGTAGATGCACGGTGAAATCTGGGTCGTTTCGGCGATCAAGATTTGCCATTTGAAGAAGCTTTGCAGAGAAGGAAGGTAGAAGAAGATGAATTTAGGGTTAATTTTAGGTTAAGGAAAAATGAGAGTAGAGAGATGAAGATAGGACCGTTTGGGGAGATATACTCAGGATTTGAAGCAAAGTTAAAGCAAAAGATAAACTTTGAAATCCGTAAGTGGTTCCTACTTTAAAAAAAAGGAGCCCAAAAAGGTAGTTTTCTTGGAAGTTGCAAAACTTCCGAAGGTTATTTTAGCTTCGGAAGCTTTTTCAGAAAAAGCTTTCGAAGGCAATTTTGCTTCGAAAGATATTTCAAAGAGTTTTGAAAGTTGTGGCTTCGAAAGAGATAAATAGGTCTTCCGATACTTAATTGCTTTCGGAAGAGGTTTATTCTAAAATGTATTTAGGAGCTTATATTCAACTTAAGCTTCGAAAGATGCTTCATGAATTTCTTCCAAAGATAATTGGCAGATAAGCTGTAAATATCTTCCGAGGGCGATTTTATTTCTTCCGAAGGTAAATTTTCATAACTCTAAAAAATATCATTTTGAAAATTTGTTTTCCTCCGAAGAGAACTGGGCTTATGAAGTGATCAAATTGACAACCTAGGACACACAATTTTAGGTAGTAAGATTGATGAAGTTATTTAGAAAAACCTATTCAACGTTAATCATCCCAATGGCTGAAACAAGATACTTAAATCTCTGCTCATCAAAAGCTTTTGTGAACAGATCAACATATTGTTCATTTGTGTTAACCTTGATTAGTTTTATCAAGTCCTTTTCAAAATTATCCCTAATCAGATGATACCTGATGTTGATGTGTTTGGTCCTTGAGTGCTACACAGGATTCTCTGTTATCGAGATGGCACTATTGTTATCTATATGGATGGGAGTCTCTTTGAAATTGAATCCATAGTCTAGCATCTGATTTTTAATCCAAAGCACTTGAGCACAGCAGCTGGTAGCAGCAATGTATTCAGCTTCAGCAGTTGATGCAGACACACAGGATTGCTTCTTACATTGCCAAGAGACTATCCTTCCACCAAGAAACTGACACCCCAGATGTGGACTTTGCAGTCATGTTGCAGCCACCATAGTCACTATCTGTATAAGCATACAGATTAAAGTCTGAGTTCTTTGGATACCAAAGGCCTAGATTTGGAGCACCTTTAAGATATCTAAGAATCCTTTTGACAGTGATTAGGTGTGACATCTTCAGGTTTGCTCGATATCTTGCACATATGCATGTGGCAAACATGATATCAGGCCTGCTAGCAGTAAGATACATAAGTGACCCAATCATAGCCCTATAGAGATGTTCATCAACACACTCCCCCTTAAGGTCAAGACCAAGGGAATGGTTTCTGACTATAGGTGTCTTAGAAACTTTACAATCAGTCATCTTGAACCTTGTAAGTATGTCCTGTACATACTTTGACTGACTAATGAAGATGCCATCTTCAACCTGCTTCACTTGAATTCCTAGAAAGAAATTGAGTTCCCTCATGGCACTCATTTCAAATCTATTCTTCATCAGCATCTCAAAGTCTTTGCAGAGCTTTGGATTAGTTGAACCAAAGATGATGTCATCTACATATATCTGAACTAGCAATGTGTCATTTCCTGTATCTTTGATGAAGAGAGTCCCATCAATAGTACGTCTTTTGTATCCATGATTGCAGAGGTATGTTGATAGTGTCTGATACCAATTTCTTGGAGCTTGATGTAGTCCATAAAGGGCTTTATCAAGCTTGCAAACATAATTAGGATGATCTGGGTCTACAAAGCCAGGTGATTGTTTAATATAAACTTCTTCATCAATCACCCCATAAAGAAAGGCACACTTCACATCAAGCTGGTAGACCTTGAAATCCATGGATACAGCATAAGCCAAGAATATCCTTACAGCTTCAAGTCTTTCTACAGGAGCAAAGATATCAGTATAATCAATTCCTTCTTCTTGTGTGTATCCCTGGACAACCAATCTAGCCTTGTTTTTGATGATGATCCCTCAATCATCCTTCTTGTTGCTAAATACCCACTTGGTACCTATGACAGTCTTCCCTTGAGCAAGAGGGCATAAGTTCCACACCTTCTGTCTTTTGATTTGAAGCAACTCTTCTTGCATTGCTTCAATCCATCTTCCATCCTTTAGAGACTCATCAACTTTCTTAGGCTTAATTTGAGATAAGAAACAAGAATGTAGACAAACATGGCTGTCATGAGTTTGTCCTCTTGTTCTCACCCCTGAGTCAACATTTCCAATGATGTTTGTGGTGGGATATGACTTGTGGATCCTGAGTTGAGGAATCTCAGCAAGTTGGCTGAACAGATCAAGATTAGAGAAATTTTGATCCGGCAAAGAAGAATCCCCCACCACATAGGCACACTTATCAAGAGAAACTTGATCCAATAAGTGTGTGACATCATTGATGTTGTCTTCAATGGAGTGGTTATCAGCATCAAGAAATTCTTGATCACTGTCACCACCATCCATTCCTCCTGCATTGGAGGTTCCTTCAACTAAATTCTGAGCCTCTGAACTGGACTTTGAGGGTAATTCAGTTGAATCAGCAGTATTTGTCATGTTTGTGCTGATTGGAGCCTCAATGACAGGGTTAGTCACCATTGGAGCTGAAGTAGTCTTCTTGTTTGGTCTTCTCAGCTCAAATCTTGGGTCAGGATCCTCTGTTGACCTGTTATTCATATATCCTAAAACATTCTCACAAGATTTGTTAAAACAGTTGGTAACTAAATCAAGATCAAATAGCCAATCCAGACCAGAACCTTTCACACAGGGTGTGTGTTCATTGAAAGTCACATTGGCTGACTCCTCAATGATTCTAGTTCTAAGATTGTATACTCTATAAGGCTTGGCTTGAGAGGAGTATCCAACAAAGTGTCCATCATCTGATTTCTCAGCAAACTTAACTATTTGATCTTTGGTATTCAAGATGGTGCAAGGACATCCAAATGTTCTGAGAAAACCAATAAATGGTCTCCTTTTGTGCCACAGTTCATAAGGAGTCTTACCATGTATCTTAACTACTAAAACTTTATTCTGCACATAGCAGGCTGTGTTGACAGGCTCTGCCCAGAAGGTGATGGGCAGCTTAGAGTCAGACAACATAGTTCTTACAGCTTCAATAAGTGTCCTGTTTCTCCTTTCAGCAACATTATTTTGTTGAGGAGTCCTGGGAGCACTATATTGTCTTGAAATACCCTTCTCATCATAAAATGTATCAAGGATTTGGTTTTTAAATTTGGTTCCCTAATCACATCTTATGATTTTGACCTTGTGATCAGATTGATTCTCAATTTTCATAATGAAATTCTTCAAGATTTCAGAGGTTTCATCCTTAGTTCTAAGGAAAAACACCCAAGTGAATCTTGTGAAATCATCTGTGATCACTAAACAGTATGAGGACCTTCCTAGACTCATTACACTGGTGGGGCCAAACAGATCCATATGTAACAAGTGTAGGGGAGTAGTGATAAAGTTTATTTCCTTTGGCTTGTGAGACTCTTTGTGTTGCTTCCCTTTCAGGCATGCAACACAATGGTTGTCACTTATAAACTCTTTCTTTGGTATTCCAGTTACCAAATCATTCTTAATCAGTTTATTCATGTTTTTAAAGTTTACATGGCACATTCTCTTATGCCAAATAAAAGACTCATCACTATTTGCTTTAGAGAGAAAGCAAGAAACCTCTCCAGATGGAGATGCTTCCTGCAAGTCCATCTTGTACATGTTTCCTTTCCTGGGGGCTCTAAGCAAAATATGCTCAGGAGGAATGTCAACCCCAAGCTTGAGAACAATGCACTCATGCTCAGTAAAGAGCATATGATGTTTTTGGTCACAAAATTAGGACACACTCAGAAGATTGTATCCAAGCTCTTTGACAAAGTTTACCTTCTCAATACTAAGCTTACCATTTGTAACCATGCCCCTGCCAGTATTGTACCCTCCTGCATCTCCCCCAAAAGCAACTAGCCCTCCATCAATCCTTTCAATTTTTTAAAGCAAGGACTCATTGCCAGTCATGTTCCTGAAGCAGCCACTATCAACAATCTAGATATTTTTGTTGGTCTTTAGCTATCCCTGCACAAAAAAGATGATTTAGTTACATTTGGAAACCCAAGCCTCATTGGTCTTGGGCTTATTAAAATGAGTTTAAGGTAATAAAACAGTAATAGATCCTATGTTCAAGATTTGGGGATCATTTGTTGTTTCTGATGATGAACTTTTAGCCACATGGTCTTCCTTCATCTTCCACACCACCTTTGAAAGATTGGGCTTGACCTTCAATGCTTCGGAAGCTTTTGTGGCTTCGAAAGATTTGGAGACTGATCCTTCGGAAGATCTTGCTTTCACTGTAGCAGGCCTCAGTACTTCGGAAGCATTCCTTTCTTCAGAGGCCAATTTTCCTTCCGAAGGCAATGGTTCATTTGCCTTTTTCTTCATTTTGGAGCTTCCGTAGGAAACAGATTTTCCTTCCGAAGCTGTTTGTTTCTTCTTCCTCTGAGAAGTTTTCTTCTTGATCATATGGATAGTACCCTTTGGATTGTATTGACAATCCTTAGCCAGATATGAGGTACTACCACACATAACACAGTCTATATATTTTCTTCTGAGAGCCTTCTTTTCTAAAGAAGACTGAGCTTGAACACTTTTCTTTTCCTTTTTCACCTTTTCAGATGATGCAGTAGGCTTCTTAGGGTGAAGCTTGCTTTTAGAAATGGATGGTTCAGGCTGTGTAGCTATGACACACAGTTGATCAATATTCTTGTTATTGCTAGAGTGAGTTGAAGCTGAAGTAGAACTCTTGGTACTAGAATTCTTGGCAGGATCTTCAGCTTTTATCACCTAGAACCTTAGAGAGACAAATACTTGTTTCTGTTTGGGATCAAAGGTGTTCTTGACCTTTTGAGCTTTTCTTGATCTTCTCTTTGCTCTTCTGATCAAGTTCTTCCTTTTGGCTTTGCTCAAACCAGCTTCTTTTTCCTCCTTAGGAGCATGGTGACCCTTTTTGGATTTACTCTCTTCACTCACCTTAGAGTTATCCCTCACCTTCTCCTCTTCATCCTCTTCATCACTAGGGTCTATGGATGGAAGCTCATCTTGACCAGTTCCACACCTTGGAGATCTAACTGATAGTAGAGAGTGTGGAGGAGCTATCTCACTAGATCCCAGTCCCTACTTGTTCTGATAACATACTTTTGCATGTAAAGATGAGGATATCATGTTCTTTTTGGTTTCCTCTTCAAAAACACATTTTTCTACCCTGGCTTTGCTGATCACAAGCTTGGCCAGGCATTCAGTCAACTTGGTAATGAGATCCTTAATTTGAGTCCTGTAGTTTGTCTGCTCATGTTTAAGAGTTGAAACTATTTTCTCTAGATCTTCTATTTTAAGTTTATAGTCATTTTCAGCCCTTTTAAAATCAGCTTTTAAAATATTCAAAGACTCAATATCAGATCTCATTTCCAAGTTATAGGACCTGTATCTGTTTACTTTAGCAATAGAATCAGGAGACAAAGATGTTCAAGTACCTTGGCTTCATCGTGGTCAGCCATGAGTGCTTGGTTTGGAGATGCATCTTCAGCTTGAAAGCACCAGTCAAAGCCTCCTTCTTCAACAGCATTTGCAGCTTGCTATCTTGGCTTCTCATTCTGGTTCCCTCCATCAGTGTAGTTTGGCCTAGATGAAGCTTGGCCACTATTTGACTTAGGTGCCTTGCATTCTCTAGCAAAGTGTCCCATCTGGTTACAGTTGTAACACTTGACTTTGCTCTTGTCCAGTCCAAACTTGCCACTGGCAGCATTGCTAGGAAACCTTCTTCCAGTCCTCTTGTATAACTTCTAGGCTCTGTGAGTAAGAAGAGCCATTTGCTGGACTATCTCCATGTACTTCAGATCATCTGGATGGATGTAGTCCAGGTCTTCAAGAATGAAAAGAAAGTTGCCTGTACTTTCATCAGTGGAGACAAAAGCTTGAGAAGAACTTGTCTCTTATAAGGGACTTCCTTGGATGTAGCTCTCTCTGGTTGTCTCAGGGAAGGTGATGAAAGGACCCTTTTGTGAAGTCTCAGGGTAGCAGATGAGATGATGTTATGGTTCTCTACTATCCCTTTCAACCATATGAAGGGCTAAACTCTAGTGAGTGTTGGAGCTACCAGATGAATTTTGCATATTCATCTCCATCTGGTATCCACTGAGTATCTCATACAACTCAGTGAGAGTAAGGGTCTTGAGGTTTTCAGTCCTCTTAATGACCACACAGTAGTGTGTCCATTGTCTTGGAAGAGAGGACATGAACTTCCTAACAATATCCCTGTTCTCAATACTTACCCCAACATCAGCCAGAGTATCCACAATCTCAACATACCTGAAGTATTATTAAGTCATGGTTTCACCTGTCTTGAAGGTGAAATTTCAAACTGCTACTTCAGGAGATCCTTCTTATTCTCCTTGGCTTCATTTGAACCCTCATACATCAGTTTAAGTGCATCCCATAGCTGTTTAGCGGTCTTTCACTTCTTGAAACCTCTGTAGATGGAGTTTGGAAGAGCAGTTTGGAGGGCTGTCATGGCTTTCTGATCAATGTCAATTCTTTTCCAGTCTTTATCGGAAAAGTCAGCCCCCTCCTTTGGTATCATGCCACCACCAGCAGCAGCTGAAGAGGAGCATGGTAGATGAGGTCCATCTACCACAGACTCCCATATCTTGGAATCTTAAGACTTGATAAAGCCTTCCATTCTTTGACACCAAGTGTCAAAATCCTCAGGAGTGATCAGTGGTGACTTTGTCATTGTTCCAATTTCCATATCAGCTTTGGAGATAGCTGCCATTTGAAGAGTTAAGTGATGTGTGTTACTAAGAGGTTTTGAAGATAGTGAGATCTTGCAAATAAGAGCCTGGAATGCTCTGACACCAATTGCAGGACCGTTAAAAAGAGATTTTGTACTTAGTTTACACACTTAGGAGGATCTTTAGGATCACTTAATAATTCAAATGGGGAACTTAGAACTTTAAACCGATGATACAATGCACAACACAAGTAAAGTAAGAGAAAGAACACAAGAAGATAATTTTCAAGGTAGTAGTATATTGGTTCTTCGGTTCTATTACAGGTGTTTGCACTGATATGTGAAATACAAGAACCTTTGACTCTTTATACTAAACCTACAACCGTCAATATGCAAAACGGCAGTTGGATGTGACTAATCTAGACAACAAGATCAGTCTAAAGTCAAAAGGCAGATTGTCTTTTAACTAGTGACTATGACAGGCCATAGCTCACTGACTTTCCTATTGCAAAAAGCCAAAAAAGAAACAAATAAAGAAACTTGCAGACAAAGACCTTATCTACTTTATCATAAAGCATGGAAGTTTCACCAACTTATGATAGTTTGTGAACCACCAGAGCATGCAGCGGACAGGAGGTTGCTTTATGATAAAGTTGACAGAAGAAGTGTCTTTTCTCTCTCTTCTAAAGTAATCACTCTGATCTTTATTCAGCTTCGGAAGACTTTGTCTTGAGAGCTTCGGAAGACTTCATCTTTAACCTTCGGAAGAGTTGAGTCTTTGGCTTCGAAAGACTTGACACTTAGTGTAAAGTTTCCTCAGTAGTTTCTTCTGAACATTGGCTTCGGAAGATTTTACACTTAGCATTTTTCTTGAGTGTGTAAAACTTTCGAAGCTCGTTCTTCTTTGTTCAGTGCATGTTGGAAGACTTGGTTGTTTTGGTATCCATTGGTTGCATCAGCCTCATAACTTTAGAGGTTCCTACAATATGTCCAACTGGTTCATCAGCAGTGCTCCCTCCTTCAGGTTGATAAGTAATATCTTCATCTTGACTATCATTGTTGACAGAAAAATCTTTAAATAGAACTTGAATTGTATCAATTGGATCAACTTGAGTAGAAGAGAAACTCTGATCTGAAACTTGTGGAGCTTGTTCAACAACTAGATCATCATTAGGTAAATCCATTTCAGAAACAAAAGTTGGAATAGCTACAACACTTGAAGAAGAAGGTATATCTTAACATATTCCTTTAGCTTGAGAAGACGTAGATCCAATATTATCAGCAAAGATATCTTGAATTGAGGATTTCAAAAGTGGATCAGCTGTAGAAACAACAGATTTTCAAATAAATGTTTCAAATAAAGAAGTAGAATCATAAACCCATGAAGGTGCAGAACCTGCATCTGTTTTGTTAGATTCGTGCCAATCAATATCAAATGACTCAATTATTTGTTTAGTGCTTTTATTATAAACCCGATATGCTACTTTGTTGGTTGCATAACCAATAAAATAGCAATCATCAGCTTTTTCATCAAATTTTGATTTATTATCAAATGTGTTTAACAAAGTACAATAGCATCCATAAGTTTTGAATTATTTGACTTTGGGTTTATGTTTGAAAAAGATTTCATAAGGAGTCATATTTTGTTGTTTATTGATTAAAACACGATTCTATACGTAACATACAGTGTTAACAGCTTCAGCCCAAAAGAATGAAGGTAATAGCTGCTGATAACATAGTTCTAGCTGCTTCAATTAAGGTTCTGTTTTGTCTTTCAGCAACTCCATTTTGTTATGGAGTTCCTGCATAACTGTATTGTCTTGCTATTCCTTTGAATCACTGAACTTGTTTAAGATATGATTACAGAATTCAGTTCAACTATCACTGCGTATGCATTTGATTGTTTTTTCCGTCTGATTTTCCACAAGTGTCATGAATTTTATCAGCAAATAAGGTGTCTCATCTTTGGTTGCTAAAAAGAAAACCCATGTAAATCTAGAAAAATCATCAGTAATAACCAAACAATATGCACGACGTCCCAAACTCAAAACATTTACAGGACCAAATAAATCCATGCGTAGCAATTGAAGAATAGAGTTAATTTGAGTATGAGCAATTGGTTTATGAAGAAGTTTCTGTTGTTTGCCTTTAGAACATGACAGACAATGCTCTATTAGTTAAAATTCTTTCAAAGGTAGGCTAACAACATGATTTCCTCTAACCAACTTGTTCATAGTTTTAACATTTACATGACCAAGACAATGATGCCATAACAATGTGTAGCTTACTAAGGCTTTAGATAACAAACATGACGTAGTTACAAATGAATGTGAACCATTCATATCAAGTAAATACGTGTCTTTGTCTCTCGGAGTTCTTAATAAAAACCCCTCATCAGGAATTACAAAGTCAGGGTTTAATATAAGACATTCTTTATCAGTGAAATGTCTTGAATACTTTTTGTCACAAATTTGAGAGACACTAAGCAAATTATGTTTTAGTTCCTTTACAAAACTGACATCTTCAAAGCTTAATACACCATTTTTGACTATACCTTTCTTTGTAATCTTACCTCCTTTGTCCCCCGCAAATATAACATATCCTCTATTGTATGGTTGTATGTTATTTAACAGAGATATATTACTAGTCATGTGCCGTGAACAACCACTATCTACATGCCAAACACTGTTGATAGCTTGTCTTGGTTGTTCCTGCACAGTTGGACAAATTTATACATTTTTAGGAACCCAAGCCATGGTTGACTTGAGCTCTTTGTTTTCATCTAAATATGATACATTTTGCAATATCATATCTCTTTTGTCATCAAAAATGCATTTTTCAACAACAAAAAGCTAAGGTGAATTTTTTTTAAGTTTCCACCTTTGAACTTGTTTGTTTGGTAGTGTGGGAAATTATTATCATCAACTTGTACTGATTTTACTTTTGTCTTTCCTTTGTTTAAATCAGTATTATATTTAGCAAACACATTTGATTGATTTAAATTCCTTTTTAAATTTGCATTTACAAAGAAACATTTTCTATTGTTTGCAATTGAATTATGAAATTTCTGTTTGCTTGTTAACTGATGTTGATAACGACAATTTTTAACCATGTGATTTGGCTTTCCACACACATAACAACAAGTTTTATTATATGTATTTGGCGCTCTTATGTTTTGCACAAATTGTTTTGGATAACTTCCATAGTTATCACAGAATCTGGCCTTAGTATGTCCTTGGCCTTTTTGTTCTTTAACAGTCTCCCTTTCCTTTCTCTCGTTATGAATTGCTCGAGATGATTTCTGAGAAATTGAG
Source organism: Flaveria sonorensis (assembly GCA_025506505.1). Classification (NCBI taxonomy): domain Eukaryota; kingdom Viridiplantae; phylum Streptophyta; class Magnoliopsida; order Asterales; family Asteraceae; genus Flaveria; species Flaveria sonorensis. The sequence continues at coordinate 25,231,299 of CM046429.1, forward strand.
GTATTGGTCCTAGCTTTTGGATTTAATATTGATGCTGAGGTAGCATGATTTGTGACTTTATCCTTATGAACCGTCTTTACTGAATTAGGACCGGTGTCTTTCAAACCTGTTCTACACACATCTTATTTCATAGTGTTAGCAATAATAGAAGATTTATTTTTAAAGAAACTAGCATTTGTTTCTATGAAAATATGATCCTCATTATCAATGTTGCCTATAGAAAAAAATATGTTCTTGAAATCAGTTTTCAAGTCAGATATGGATGATGTGACACTTTTACATTGTTTGTTTTTGAAGTTCATTTTTGATTCTCGTTTCTTATCCTTATTTGACATTTTTGGATAATGATTTGAATCAACAAAAACTTCCAATTTTTCATTTATCATAGATGATGAATTACAAGTCTGTTTTTCATTACAAATCTTATTTTCCATAAAATCAAATTCATCATCGCTTTCCCACTCTTTAACCAAACCTTCTATCTTCACACTTTCTGCAAAAGAATTATCATTATTAATATTAATTTCAGTTTTTGTGATAGGGTCAACAGTAAGTTAAACATTGACCGAAGGTGTGAAGTCTGTATTTGGTTGAAAACCTAAACCATAGGTCTCTTCATCATGAGTTGTAATTGATGAAGGCAAAGATGTATAATCATGATTAATAGGTGGTGCAATGTTAGCATAACCCACTCCACTTTTACCACCATTAATCTTTTGTGTCATCTGTCACTTGATTATACCTTCAACCATGTTTGATGAAAGTTTGAATTTTTCAACAACTAATTTTGCATATAAGAGTTCACTATTGAGTTTGTTAATCTCTAAAGATAATTCATCATTATATTTTTTCAAATCTTTTATATTACATTCTTTATCATGAAGATTTAACTTTGATTGGTAAATAGATTTGTTTAAACCATCTATCTTTTCTTTAAAAAATTTCTCATCTGATTCATATTTACGAGCTTGATATTGAAGTTTTTCAACTTTTAATATCAGGTGTTCATGGTGAACTCTATATCTGTTTACCTTTTCAATGCAAACATCTAAAGAAAGATTAGAATGTACCACTTCGGTTGCTTCTGATTTCTTTGTCTCTTCAGGCACAACTTGTACCATGAAGGCCTTCAAAACTCTTGTTTCTTCTGCTTTTGTTGCTGGAGTGATCTCAACAGCACTTTCCTTATCAGCACAAGCAGATACTGGAGCAAGCTCAATAGCTTCAACAGATTCTTCAACTTTGACTGGAGTATTCTCAACAGTCCTTTCTTTCAGTTCAACTTTCTCTTTGACACTTTCAACCTTCTTTACCTCTACTTCCTTTTCTTTCTCAAAAAGACCTTCAAGCACATCTTCAGACACAAACTCAGCCAAAACATTATCTTTAACACAATCTTCATTACTCTGAATCTCTGCTATCAAAGCAGTGGATAGCTTCATATCATGTATCTCTAACTGATCAGACCAGTCATACTCACCATCTGTCTGAGATACCAATGCTTTGTTATTGGATGAACTAGCTTGATCTTTCTTTATTTCAATCTCCACTGTTACCATCTTTTTCCCATTGTCGGCTTGAACAGATCTTCCCTTAATGCATTCTCTAGCAAAGTGACCAGGTTTGTCACAGTTGTATCATCTCAAACTAGACTTATCAAACCCTATTTTGCTGGAGTTGTTTAGACCAAAAACTTTCCTACCAGTTCTTCATGCAAAATTTTTGGCATGATACACCACCATTGGCATCTGATACTTGATGTCATTTTCTTCTGCATCATCTGGGTTGACTTGTTGTAGATCATCAACCATGATGTTGGGTGTATTAAGTCTACCAGTAAAGAAAGCTTCATAGCTGTTCATGAAAGAGGTAAACAGAGCAAGGTGCTCTTATGCAATCTGGATAGTCTGTTTGCTGGGTTGGGAATTAACAAGAAATGCTTGTGGTACAGGTGGAGATGATTGACTTTGAGAATAGGATGGGATAAATGGTTGAATTTGAATCACTGATTGATCCTTGACAACCTGATGACCTAGTGCTGCTTGTTGCTATTGCTTACACAACTAGGAATAGCTGACATAGTAATTCGGATTACTAGCCATTTTAGCATACAAAGCAGATGCTTCAGCTCCCATTGAATTGATATAATTGGCAGCCCTTTGTTTGTCATCCATGTCATAGGACTTGATGGTAGAAATTAGATCACTGAGGGACAAGGTGAACAGATCCTTGGTTCTTTTGATTGTAGTGCAGTTGTTGTTCCAGCTATATGGGAGTGAATTCAACAACTTCTTGTTCACTGTAATTTTTCCCAGTGTGAACCCTGCACTCTTCATCTTGGTTATAAGCTTCACAAATCTAGTCATTTGTGCCTCCAAGGTTTCACCCAGTATATGATTAAACATATTAAACTCTTGGTTTAACATATCTTTCCTGCTTTCCCTCATATCCTTATTTCCCATAATCTATTCTTCCGTGGCATCCCATAGATCCTTAGCCTTTGTAAAATCTTTGAACTTCTGTGCTATCTCAGTAGTGAGTGCCATTGTGATGGCAGCATAAGCTTTATCATCAAGTTCCTTCTTTTTCATGTCCTCCTTATCCCATAAATGCTCAGGTTTTGGAACCAAGTCACCTTTGTCATTTGTATACACCGGAATATATGGACCTTGCTTGATAGATCTCATGGGTTCAGTATACATAACATGGTTCTTAAACCTAAACACCCAATCTGGGTAATCTTCTTCACTAAGTAGGCAAGTTGGCTTTATGCTTGTACCAATCTCATTTAACGAGATTCAAAGTGGCAGTGATGTGCTTCAGATTAGCCATTTTTCTTGCTTTGCAAATCAAATTCTTCACAAAATCCTCAAACTCAAAGTTCTCGCGCGAATGATCAACTTATCGCGCGAAATCTTCAAAGTTCTCGTGTGAACAGTGCAAACTTCTCGCGCAGAAACTATTGTAACTGAATTTTGCAAAAATTGAAAGTTGTCACACGAATTGATTCTGTTGTAACAAACTTTTAACCAATTCTTGCGAAATCTTCAACTTCTCGCGCTAAATGTATCTTTTCTCATGGAAAACAACTTTTCGCCTGAACAGTTCTCTTCGATTCTGAATGTTCGAGCCTCAATTTTTCACCAAATTGATTAAACTTTGATTAGTTAAGTGTTCAATTAGTGATTTAGGTTCAATTAAGATCCTAATTGTCTCTAATTGATTCTATTAATCTCGTTTTAAGCTCAAAAGATCATCAAATCAACGAACACGAAGTTTAGTATCTTCATCATTTTCAAAATGATCAAAATCAGCAGAAGTTAAGCAGAAAACTTTGAATAACAGTGAATACGATGCTCACGAACTCTTCAAAAACACTTCTTCAATCTTCAATCAATCGATCTAGAGCAACAAGGCTCTGATACCAATTGTAAGGATCAGTACAATACAATTAGATCGATCTCGTGATAAGAATGCGGAATGTAATCATCACGGAAGATAAGTTTGAATATAGGAATGAAGAACACATAAGTAGATAAACTTCACAATCTATTGATCTCTAATTTGATCACAAGTACAGTAAGTACAAATCAGGAAAGTAAATAATCTCTCTATCAAATTTCTATCTAATTACAAAGCTAAACTTCTATTTATATACAAAAGAAGTTCTCACGCGAAAACATGAGTTCTTATGCGACTAGTAGTTTTCGCGCGAGAAGCAGTTTTCGCGCGGTAACTCTTGGTTCTCGCATGGACTTGATCTTGATCTTCATCTTGATTTTGATTTCCCGAGCCTCTAGGTTCAACCCCTACAACTTTAAAATAGATAATATTTTTTATTAAAGTATAATAATTATAAACTTTATAGAAATATTATGATTAAAAATTTCTATTAAAAATTCATGTAATACACGAGTTGAATAAATACAAAATTCACAGTTAGTAATTAAAATTTATGAATTATAAAACGATATTTTGAGATAAAGTAGGATTAAATTAGGTATGAGTAAGAATTTTAAATAATAAAAGGACAATATCATTTTTAATTTTTTTTATTTTTTAGTTTCTTTAAAAAAGTTAAGCACTTTATTTCAAAACCAACTCTCTTTAAAAGAGTCATTTTAAAAAAATTTCTTATTACAATTTCGGATTTTAATTATTTTTGGCTCATAAAAAATATTTTTTTTAAAACATAGGTTTTAAACTATTTCATGTCTTTTAAAAAGTTTGATGATTTAGAAAATAAAATTATTTTATAAAAATATTTTTTTAGGAATTGCATTTATAAAAAAATCTTTTTTTAATTTATTAAAAATACTTTTAATATGAAAAAGAATTAAATAATATCATTACTTAATAATTAATATAATTATTTAATAGGATAGAGAAGGGGGAAAGTTTGAATTAGATGCTCTAGAATAATGCCATGTGTTTTGAAAATCTTATTTTATTAGTATAGATAGATATGCACACATGTGTATATTTTTAATAAGCTAAGAACTTTAATAATAAAATAAACTTTAAAAATTCTAAAAATAGATAAGAACTTTATAATACTACTAATTTAGATTTCCATTCACTATCGTCAAGTTATATCATAAATAAAGTTATAAAACAAAGATTAGTTATACTAACAAATGTAGCTATTATGAAAACTCATGTGTAGCATGTATAAAAGTATGAGTTATAATGTATAATAGTATGTATGGTAAAACAAATAATATAATATAAGATTCCAAATGTTTTAATTCATAAAACATAAATGAAAAAATCGACCGGGTTACAAATATGGATAGACACCGGGGGTTACACGGACCCTAAACCCCATCATACTATTTACCACTTCCCCTATCTCCCCATTCCTCCTAATTTTCCCAACACACACACATATGAACACATACACACTTTGATCCTTCCTTGCAATTGATGATGATTTGGATTATTCTTGCATTAAAAGCATGTTAGCTTGTATCTATGCATCATTACAAGTAAGTTTTATGTTATATTTTATATCCTTTGATTATCATGATGAAAATGAACCCTACTTATCCAAAAACGAATCAAAACTTAAAATTGATTGAAACTGATGATTGATTATGTGTTAGTATTTAATATAATGATGTTTGTAGGGATTGGTTTTTTGAAATTGTATAGTTTTGATAAAAAACCAAGACTTACATATAATGGAAACTTAATTTTGCAATTTTGTAGAAATTGTATGATTTTGGTGAAATTGTATTGAATTTATCATTCAAGGATGTTAGTTGATACTAAGGATGAAAATTCATGTTTTGAACTTTTGGGTATGTTAGTTTATAGATGATGATTTATGCATGTTTGATGACATGTGATAATTATTATATGATGTTTAGGGCATAAGAATGGATTAGGAATAATCGAATGGTGAAAAACGCATCATATGAACATGATTTTTATTTATAGAAACTTTTGTGACTTGATGTAATGAATGTTGAATATGATATGTGTAGAACATGATATGATGATATGATTGATGTTGGAATGATCATAGGAGCATATTAGGAGACTTTGGATGAAATTTGCGCAACTCTTGTTTTTACATATTTAATTTAGGAAACTTTGGGCATAATTTAATCACATAATGTTATAACACATAATTTCACAACAACTATGATTGTTTGAAAACTATTTGACAAATCACCAAGGTTCGGGGCCAGACTCATGTGCAATCCGACAATTCTCCAAATTACCGTTACGTGAAAGGGTCGTGAATGTTCGTGTAATAAATGACACATTTAAGTGAACAACATTAAATTCATGAAAGTATGATTAGAAAACAATGTTCAAGTTGATTGGAAAGTGACCTAAAAATGTCGGGTGTCACACGATCCCCTTGTTGAAAGAAATTTCATCCTAAAATTTAACTAACTCTACTAAAAGTCAGATGGAAATTTCCAAGTTGCCACAACATCCCCTTATTGAAGGAATTTTGCCCCAAAATTCAAAAGGTAACATCCGCACTTGATGGCACATCTTTGAATATCTGCGGATTTTTGGCCTTTATATGATTCTCGCGTTCCCAAGTAAACTCTGATCCACGCTTAAAGTTCTAACAAACTTTAAAATTAGATGTAAACTTTAAAATTAGATTATATTTTTAATCTACTAGACCAACCTTTTTGTCAATCTCAAAATATCTAACGTAGAGCGGGTTTAACTTTCCTCGTCTTTTTTTATAACAAATTATACCTTTGCAAGGTGACACTTTTAGAAGTACCTTGTTTTCGATTTGATTTTTTAATGATTTTCGGGGTTTGTTCGTGTAAATATTTTGTCTGTCACAAGTTGCTACCTTATGGTTATGAATTTGTATGATCTTCTTAATAGCCTCGTGCACAAACTTAGGACCAGTAAGTGGACTTTCTCCAACTTCTGCCCAATAGATAGGTGATGGTCAATTACTTCCATAGAGTGCCTCAAACGGTTCAGCGTTGATCGCCGTATGGTAACTGTTATCGTAGGGAACCACAATCAAGGGTATGTGTGTTTCCAAACTGCTACCGGAATCAGTAACACATGCGCACATCATGTCTTCTAGCGTCTGAGTCTGATTGTTTGAGTATTGATTCACACAATTATTATTTGAGAGATTAAAAATGTCCTTGGGGGGATTCAACCTTGTTCATACAACGAGGCCGAATCCATCAATACCTAACAAAATACGTTCCATATAACCTTTGCGATGACCTCCAAAGATAGGAAATGAATCGAGCATCACGATCAAAGATGATAAGAAACTGGCATACCATGCAGAGAGACTATTTCTATTAATTAGGTGTGAGTTAACTTCTTAATGTAATCAGTCTCTCTATCGCTAGAAACTAAGTGGAGTTTGTCAAGCGATCTACTATTATACAAATGGTATCACATCTGGTGGAGTTCAAGATAACTTCATAATGAAATCCACTGAGATCTACTCCTACTTCCATTCTGGATGTTTTACAGCTATTGGAGTAAACCATATGCTCTTTGATATTCTACCTTAACTTTAGAACAAGTTAAACACTTACTTACATGTATGGCAATACTAGCTTTCATACTCTGCCACTAGTAAAGAACTCTCAAATCATGGTACCCTGAACCCAGACGAATAAAATATCGAGTCTTATGAAGTCATAAATTCCTTTGGATTTTCTCACCAATTACTTTTCCATCTCTCGCATGGAATTTGCTTTCAGATTCTCGTTCTTCAAAGCCTCAAGTTGAGCATTACGGATTTGATCAGGTGCTCTAGTGTGAATGGTAAGTTGTAATGATCCAACTCTTTTTGATTTACGTGATTCCTTCCAATTTAAGGCATGGGCTACCACGTTAGCCTTACTCGGATGGTACTTGATTGCAAAGCATGATGGTTTATTAGCTTGACCCAAGGACGTTGTCTAATATTCATCTCCTTCCTCTCAAAGATATACTAAAGTCTCTTGTGATCGGTGTAAATGATGCATTTGGTATCATACAAGTAATACCTCCATACATTACGTGTAAAGCAATGACTTCCAACTTTGAGTCGTGTGTCATGTGTTTTTCTTACGAACTTTTAACCGACTGGAAGTTGTATGTGATGAACTTCTCATGTTGCATCGGCATACAACTGAGAGCTTGGATGGAAACATTGCAATACGCTACAAAATCATATATTCCCCCTAGTAGGGATAGTATCGGTACAATACAGAGTTTCTATTCCATAACCTAAAATGCAGACTTTTATTTGTCACCCCAACTGTATGTGATGCCTTAATGAGTTAATGCCATAAGAGGTTGAGCGATCTTTGAAAACCCTTTGATGTTTCGTTGGTTGTATCCATCCAATCCAAAAGACAATCGTACCTTAGTCGGAGTCTTAGACATAACCCAATTCTTTATAGCTTCTATTTTTTTGTTGGGTTATTAGGCATTCCTTTCCTGTTGACCACATGACCTAAAATTTGGACTTCATCCAGAAGTCATACTTCAAAAACTTGGCATACATCCGTCCTTGATTTAATAGTTCTAAAATCAGTCTAAGATGTTCCTCATGCTCCTCCTTGTTCTTTGAATATATTAGAATGTCATCAATAATACAATGACAAAGATGTCCGAATAGGGTTTACACACTCGGTTCCTTGGATCCATTAAAATCGTTGAAGCATTGGTAAACCTTCTTGGCATAACTACAAACTGATGGTGACTATACCAAGTTCTGAATGTCGCCTTAGCTATGTCTTCCTTTCAGACTCTTGATTGATGTTATCCTTACCACTAATCTATCTAGAAATAGAAACTCGCCCTTGAAACTGATCAAATAGATCATCATAGAGAGTAAGTGGTTACAGTTCTTAACTACAACTTTGTTTAGTTCGTGGCAGTCAATTCACATGAGTAAGGTTCAATCCTTCTTCTTAATAACAAGACTGGGGCTCCCCATGGTGATGAGCTCAGCCAGATGAATCCTTTATCCAACAGCTCCTATAGTTTCATAATTACTTCTTGTAGGTTATTCAAGACTAAACTCTAAGGTGAACTAGCAATAGGTGCAAATCCAGGTGCTAGATCGATATGAAACTCGATCTGTCGGTGAGGTGGATGACCAGGTATGTCTTCTAAGAAAACCTTGGGAAAGTCAAGAGCTCTGAGGATCTCTTTGATCTTTTTTCCTTCATTACCTTTTTATGATCATAGTTAAAATAATGGTATAACCCTTGTATAAGTACTTCTAGGCCTTCATATAAGATATGATGCCTGAGACCATAAAACTCTTATTGCCCTGAACAGATAAGCCTTCACCACTACCATGTGGTACGCAAACGACCTTTCATGACAGATAAACTTGGCTTGGTTCTGAAACAACCAATCCATGCTAACAACCACATTGAAGCTATTAAGCGTAATAGGCATAAGATCTATATCTATCTTATGTTTGGAAAATCCCAACCTACATCCCTTAAGAATTTGAGTTGCTTTAATATTTTAACATCAACAAAATATATGGTGTAACTAGGTTCCATTCCAGATAAAGCTACATCTAGAAGTTGCTAAATGGTAACCATATTTTGGTTGTTTCTTGCCTTGCTAGACTCGATCATGAAGGCTCAAACCTTGGCATTCTATCTATTGTCCTTTTCCATTATTACTTTCCTTGTAGCCATTCTTCAGTTGAGGGCAATCTCTCTTGATTTGCCTATCTTTGCCTATTCTGAGCAACTCGATGTTTTGTCTTATCGTTGATACTAAGGTTATTGTTCCTTGATCGTTAGCTCTCCCTTAAAGTCTTTTGCAACATGTCCTATCTTGTCACAACTTTGGCAATGATAACGATCACACTTACTGTGATGGTGAAATGTACACTTAGTGCAATTTGGGTACTTGCCCATGTAGCTACCTGAGCTCTAACCACTACTATTTCTCTGGTTGGTAGGTGTTAAGTTTCTGGGTTTATCAAACTTTCTACCTTGCTGTCATTGAGGAGTGTTTGAAGTGAAGGACTTACCATGCATTCCATTATATTCCCATTTGTTGTTAGATGAACCATCAACAATGTCATGCTTAGATAGAGTGTAAAAGGTATAAGGGTGATCTTCCTGTTGACTAGGAAGATGCTGGTGACAAGGGTGGGGTAGATGATGATGTGGACATCTAGTATCATTACGCGTGCATGAAATGATTTGTATGCATGAAAAAGTAAATAGATAAGAGTATGTGTAATGATGGTGTGTGTCTAGGCTATAGTCTAGATGCAAATGTAATCCTAGTTCTCTATAACCTATGGCTCTCATACCAATTTGTCACACCCTCTAAAATCCATCGATGAGGTTCTACTGCAAGGCGTGCGACGAACCAGGATCTCAGACACACTCATATCAAACAACACTATATGTGTTTAAAATAAACATTTCACTTTAAATCAGAGTAAAACAAAGTTTTCAATGTAATCAATACGAAAGTGTAAACTTTTGTAAACCATGAGTAATATATACGCAAAACAAGGTACCCGATGAAAAGTAGTAAATGCAAATGAAATTGTTTTCCAATGGTACATATGATGCATGAACCTCAGAGGTGCAACCCTAACCTTAAGCGTGCCAGCAACCTAAAAAGATATGCTAAAGTGTGTCAACACAAGTTTGTTGAGTTCACATGTTTAAATTAATAAATATGTTTGGTCGTTTGCAAGGTAAAAATAAACAAAGGTATACCATAGGTAGCTAGCCTATATACCGAGTTACTTCACGTTTCGAACTGAAGTTGACCGTTTGTGAGTTGTTTTGCCTTCACCATGTCTTATCACATAAAAATAGCAAGTGTCTAGGTCAATTAAACCCCTGCTCGACCTCCAATCTAGTTAGCACAACTAACGCGGGTGGGGTTTATCAAACCTAGTAGTACAACCTAAAATTACCTTGCTAGTTCAATACTAACGGTTCGAGAGTGTGAGGACTTGTGCGATAATGTTTGCACTACAGTAACAGACGATATACCAATAATACTAAAACTAGGTAAATAAAATAGTTTGCTTTCTTCTCCCCCAAAAAGGAAAGTAAGTAAAAGCGAGGCAACCTTAGATGCATAGGAAAACATGAAGTGTAAAAGCTGGAAGCTAATCATTACCTAAAAAATGTAGTCCATGAGTGTGTTTACATAATGGTCAAATGAACCCCATTGTATCCAAACAACGTAACATTTAGCCTCTTTGAGAAATATTTGAAAAGTTTTAACTTTTTAATCAAAGTTGTCTTTAGTTGACCAAACTGACCCGAAGACCCGTTGGTGACCCAAATAAGTAAAAACATGTTTAGTCATGCTCAAATAGTTCAAATAATGATTCACAAAAAGTTTCATGTTGGAAATCTATTTTTGGAAAGTTTCTATTTTTGGAAAGTAGGAGCACATGTGTAACCCATTTCAAAATTATGAAGCATATCACAACAAACATCTCAAATATACATGTAACACATCCAAGAATCATCCATAACATGTTAATATAACCTATAAACTTCATCATGCCCAAAGTCTCCTAGCATGCTCTTATGATCATTCCAACATGATTCACATCATCATATCATGTTCTATACATATCATATTCAACATTCATTGCATCAAGTCACAAAAGTTTTCATAAATAGCAAGCATGTTTATACGATGCGTTTTTCACCATTCAATTATTCCCAATCCATTCTTATACCCTAAGTCATCATCTATAAACTAATTACTCAAAAAGTTTCATTTAATAGAATGTACTTGAAAACAAAGCCAAAACCAAAAGTTTAAAACATGAATTTATATCCATTAGTATCAACAAACATGCTAGAACTATAAATTCAATCCAATTTCATAAAAATCATTCAATTTCTACAAAAGCCCTAAATTAAAGTTTCCATTATAAGTAATTCTTGGCTTTTGATTGAAATAACACAATTTCACAAAATCAATCCGTACTAACATCATTATATTGAATACTACCACATAATCAGTCATCAATTTCAATCAATTTGAAGTTTTGGTTTGTTTTGGGATAACTAGGGTTCATGTTCATCATGATAATCAATGATATAAAATATAACATAAAACTTACTTTTAATCATGCATAGGTGCAAGCTAAAAAGCTTTTATGCAAGAACAATCTAAAATCATTATCAATTGCAAGGAAGAATCAAAGTGTGTATGTGTTCATATGTGTGTGTTTCGCAAAAATGAGGAGGAATGGGGGATTGGGACGGCTGCAAATAGGGTGATGGGATTAGGGTTGGGTTTTAATCTTTTATCTTAGTTTACAAAAAGACCCCCGGATGTTTTATAAAATCGTTTTAAAGATACACGATTAAACGTTTTCTACACCGAAACCATCAAATGATCACATAATATCAAATAAACATTAATAACATGAGAAAATATACATTTTGCTAGTTCAAAGTCATTTTTATAATAGTTAGGGGTTAAAAGCCTAACTTGTGCAAAAATTTCCAATTTTCACAACCTAGCTACACATTTAATCATATAATCATATAACACATAATTTCACACCAATTATAATTTTTTGAAAACAATTTCGACAAAATCACCAACGTTCTAGTACAGACGCATGTGCGATCCGGCAATTCTCTGAATTACCGTTACATGAAACGTTCGTGAATATTTGTGCAATAAATAACACATTTAAAAGAACAAGAATAAATACATGAATGTATAATCAAAAAAGCATGTTCGTGTTGATCGAAAAATAACTTGAAAATGACAAATGTCACATCAAGAAAATTAAATGGGCCCGGTGGCATTACAGGACGACAACATGTGTGGTACACACTGCTTTAAAAATTATACAAAAGCACTGTAGAAACCAGCATAAATTTTTTTATATATATTCTTTTTTAAAGATTTGCAAGCTTGAAGGGTGAAATAAAAAAGAAAATTAAAAAGGTGTGGTGACATTAAAGGAGGAGAACAAGTGTTTTACACACTCTTTTAAAAATTATACAAAAGCACTATAGACACCGACATAACTTTTTAATATATATATATATATATTCTATCTAAAAAATTGTAGAATTAATGACTATGATAAGGATAAAAATTAAAGGGTTTTGATGCCATAAAAGGAGGACAACTGGTGTTATATGCTTTAAAAATTATATAAAACTATAGATACAGACATGACTTTTTAATATATATATATTCTCTGTTTAAAAAATTACAGACTTGAAGGCTGAAATAAAGAAGAAAATTAAAGGGGTTTGATGGAATTAAAGGAAGAAAATAGATGTTGTATACACTTCTTTTAAAATTTTTACAAAAGCACTTTAGATACGGTCATAATTTTTTAATATATATATTCTTTCTCTTTAAACATACCAGATTTGAAGACTGAAATAAAAAGGATAAATAATAGAGTCTGGTGGCAATATAGGAGGAAAACAAGTTTGGTACACACTATTTTAAAAATTATACAAAAGAACTTTATATACTAACATAACTTTTTATTATATATATTCTGTCTCTAAAAACATACCATACTTGAAGACCGAAATAAAGAAGATAATTAATAGTGTCTGATGACATTAAGGGAGGACAACAAGTTTGATACACACTACTTCAAAAATTATACAAAAGAACTTTAACATAACTTTTTATTATATATATTATGCCTTAAAAAATTTAAGACTTGAATACTAAAATAAAAAGAGTCTGGTGGCATCAACGGAGGACAACATGTGTTGTAGACACTGCTTTAAAAATTATACAAATGGTATTGTAGACACCGACATAACTTTTTAATGAGTATATATATTTTCTCTAAAAAATTGTAGACTTGAAGTCTGAAATGAAGAAGAAAACTAAAGCGGTCTAGTGGCAATAAAGGAGGACAACTTGTATTGTAAATGCACTATTTATACCAACATAGCTTTTTAATATATATACTATTTCTTTGAGAAAATGTCGACTTGGAGGCTGAAGAAAGAAGAAAATTAAAGGGGCCGGGTGGACAACAAATGTGGTGCACACTGCTTTAAAAATTATACACTATAGATACCGACATATGTATATATATATATATATATATATATATATATATATATATATATATATATATATATATATATATATATATATATATATTCTGTCTTTAAAAAAATTACAGACTTGAAGAATGAAATAAAGAAGAAAATTAAAAGGGTCTTGTAGCATTAGAGGAGGACAACATGTTGTACACAATGCTTTAAAAATTATACAATAGACTGTAGCTACCGACATAGCTTATTAATATATATAATTATAATATGATCCATTATACGTACAAACGCTTATGATAGTGGTCTTGTTATTGCATTGAAGGAAAAAAATAAACATGTGATAAATTATGACAATTTATCCAATCAGGGTGTGTAGATATAGCTTGTTCTCTAAAAATAATCCAAACATATATAATGAATGAGTTGAATGCTGACCTTTTTTTTATACGGTATGGAAAAATCTATGGAAACAAATAAAGTGCTTCATAGATATGTGATCATTGTTTTTTTTTCTCCTTTATATTAGAAGCAACTTCATTGAAAGGTTTAAGGAATAAGATTGAAAAGACTATGTTGATCCATTAAGAAATAAAGAGCTACTAAAAGATCTAAGTGGTGCTAACGATAATTAAGTTGATCACCAAGTTACATTAACAAATGTTTTTCTGTGCAATTCTTATAATATTACATGATTCAATAAACATCTTTTGTATATTTGGCATGCCTAATTCTATATATGCCAACGAACATTGTAATTAGTTAATTGCTCAATTTTCTTGAGTTTATGTTTTAAGTTGTCCGAATATCAGATATGTGTGAACAACTTGTAACTTTTAGAGATCATTATTCCATCTTGCCGTGATGTTTACTCAAGTGGTTGGCTCATGATCTTCCGTATAAACGTATTTGCATTTTGCAAGAGTCTTACAAATAACATGTTAAATTTTAAAAAGGAGAATCATAAAGTAAGCACTAAGAGAGGAGAGAATGTGAGTCTTTTGAAACATTTAACATGATCTTATTTAGAAAAAACAAGAAAAACGGTGCTTACACTTTTATATTATACTTGGCACATATCAATACTAACAACTTGCCTAATAATTTAGCTTACAAGATCGCACACTAAGTTATTTAAGCAGACATTCAAGAACACCAAAATAGTAATTAACTAAAACCTTAGACCCAACCTTCAAAACTTTTGTTTACAAATCTTATCAATAAGCTCTGCCATTTCCGCGGTGAAGTAACTTTTCCACTCACCAACTTCACCTTTTCGAAAATGTGCACCAGTACTCTGACCGAATGGAAGCTTCCCCTCTTTGTTCACCTTCAGATTACTCAAATTATCAATGCTATAAAGTACCAAAATACCCCCAACCATACCTACTTTCTCTTCGTCAAACGAATATGAGCACCCTAAGAAGTTACCTAGCTTTCTCAAGTGAAGTTCTGGCTTCCCTTTCATATCCTCATATGTAAGAAAATAAATTTTATTTGGATTTTTTAAGCTATCCTCCCAATAACCTAACATGTGATCCCAAAAGGGTTCCATATGAACTTGCACCTTCACAAAACTTCTCGAATACTTCTTCAAGTGAATTGGTGTCCATTTCCTCGAGCCTTAACTTGTTTAGGGTTTCGACAAAGATAAACAAGCTTGCAACATGAACCTTGAATGGATTTTGGTAAAGATGTATATGGTAAATGAGTGGAAAAGAGTCTTGGAGATGTGAAGGATGAAAGATCTGGATTCTCATCCTTGAAGTAGAGCATACACTCCAAGAATGGAATGAGCATATGTGGGTTGTTTGATAATAATGGGTGATTATCTTGGGTTTGTGGGAAACGAATACGGTTTATTAGGCTAAACAAGATGGCCTTTAAACATGTAGTGCCAGACTTGGGGCTGGTAACAAGAAGAATATCATTATCTTGAGCCTCAAAGTGTTTATGACATGAAATAACTCCTTGTAATTGCTTAGCAAAATGCCATCCCCTTATATTAACTAACTTGATATTTGTACATTTTCAAAGAAATCCATCCCCTTTCAGTTGGGAGAGTAGAAAGCAAAGCTATGCATTCTTGAGTTAAGTCATCTTCTTTCAGATATTTTGGCACATCGGATGTCTGCATAGTTATTAATTTTTTGTATGCTAGCTCTAGATCACGGTTCAACCAATGCACATCGAGAATCATGAAAATCATATAATATATATTTGTACCTACCATCACATCATTTTGTTTATTTTTTCTTGCTTGATATTTCATTTTCTACCTTACCCAAGCACGTGCTAGTACGCTCTAACTTTTAATGTTTTCCAAACCAAATGCCTAAAGAACATGGAAAATGGCTTTAGGTTTCATTATTAGGATATGAATAGCAGTTTATATAATTGTCGGCAGCCACATATAAAATGATTTCTACATGTAACACCCAAAAATTTATTAAAAGGAAAAGAAAAAAAAAGTATAAAGAAAGAAATATGAAATAACTCAAGTTGAGGGACTAAAGTTATGCAAGTGGCAAACTTTATTATAATTGTGTTTAAAAAGGAGGGCATGGTCGCCCATGCCTCCACTTACTTCCTTTTCTCGGCTGCAAAGAAGAAAGAAGAAGAGTTTCACTGGTTTTAGAGAGAGAGAAGAAGAAAAATCTACAAAAGGTGAGTTTTCTTGGGTAATTGTTCGGTTTCAGCTGGATTTTCGAGTTCTGGACCAAGATTTTTGGTGTTTAGCGCTTGTTTTTGTGGATTTTAGGTGTGAACTGCAGGTGGGTCTCGGGTTTGTTGTGCTTTACTCGAAGGCTGTTCAAGGTGAGTTTCTAGATCCCCTCTTTTTACTAGTTTTCTAAGTGTTTGGGGCTATTATGCATACCAAGCAGAGGTTTTTAAAACAAACCGTGAGTTTTCAGCATGATGTTCGACTGTGCCCTATTGATGCTTGTTTTAGAAGTGGTTCTTGGGTTATGTTTGATGTTTAGCATGTTTTAGTGTTGTAGCATGGTAGATTTATGTTAGGATGTGTCAGAACGATGTTTGGAGTTGTTTGTAGCATAGGTTATATTCCAGATTGTTCCTATGCGCCCAGAGTTGCGCATGCGCCTAAATGTTGGTCATGCGCCCCAGCAGTTCTCATGCGCCCAGAGTACCCCATGCGCCCACTGCTCATTCGCCTAAGTGTGGCTCATGCGCCCAAGCAGTGTTCATGCGCCTGCATAGTGTTCAAGCGCCCGCATAGTGCTCTTGCGGCTATACTATTTTCATCGGAATTTAGATGCTCATGCGCCTAAGGTGTTCATCTGCATTTCTTTGTAAACTTAGGTATTTCTAGGAATTCTGAGAGGTAGGTGGTTGTGTTAAGTTCTGTTGTGATGTGATGGTTATGCCGGTTGTGTTATGCATGTTTGTGTGTTGTTGATGATGTTCGTGTTGTGTATGTTGTGGGTTTACCTATTATGTATGAGTTTATAAGTAAAGTATTATGTAATAAAAGTGAAATATAACGAATGACGCCTTTGACGCCAGCCGCGGTACTGTGTCAGCTTTCGAGCATGAGTCGGGGGTTTGTTTACAGGCCCCGACTGTGACACCCCGCATGTCCAAGTAATCACCGTTAACCCAACAGCCCGTTAACTTGTAGTTTCTTGTTATCCAATTATTATTATTATTATTTTTTTGTGTCATACGTGTTTATTTTTTTATATTTTATAATGGAGGATATTATAATTAGCAATGGTTAATTTTAAACAAGCTAAACTTAAATATCCAATTGTCAATTAACTTCAATGGAGGGACTAAGATTGAAAACTTTCAAACACTTCTTCAACTATATATCAAACCCCACGTTACCTTCCCCACCGTAACCCTACTTACGCCTTCTGCTGTCACCCTCCCTCCACGACATCACCCCCGGCAGTTCCCCCTCTTTAACCGCCAGCCCTCAGCAAGCAATTCAACCCCCAAGTAGCCGTAGTAATCCACCGGAGCAACTTGTTTGGTACGTTTCTTTCTCGTCCCTTGCTTATACTCCTTACGGTTACGGTTCCGTTTCAATTACTACTTCATGATGATGTGTTTCGAGTGAATTCCAGGTTAATGATTAAAGTGTGTGTGTCGGTTGGGTTTGGATGAATGCTTCTCGGTTGTGGGTGTGCAGTCGTATATGTGTGAGTGTTTATGCATGCGGTTTGTGGGGGTGGGCTGCGATGCGGGTCATCATAATCCGGTTGTCTGCCGGTGTGTACACATATGTATGTTTGTGTGTTTATCCTTATGTGTGCCAAAATATGTATATATCCATGCGACGTGGGTGTGTGTTTCTGTAGTAAATGTGTGTATGTTGGGCGCATGAGGATGATGGAGGGATGGCATCATGCGTCCAGGCACATAGGGGTGGGGGGTGGATTTTGACATTGTATGTGTTCATGCGGGGGTGGTGTTTTGATGCATGTATGCGTGTGTTTGAGTTGGGTGTGTGCGTATGCTTGATGGAGCCATAGTATGCACGTGGACAAGGGTTGTGGTCGCATGTATATATGCGTAGGTATATGCACATAAGTTTATATAATATATGTATTGTGAGATCATACATTTTGGGTTGGTGGAAGTGATTATGATGTGGGTTGCGCTTATGTAAATATATATATATTACATTTTTGGGTTGTGTAGTATATAAATATCTATTATGCGTGTGTGCATGTATGTATATAGCATACGTAAGCATGTTAAGGGTCGTTGCGTGTTTGTGATGTGTGATTTACATATCTTGAAACCTATGGATATATTTTTATTATAAAAAGCCATATAGTTAAAATGTATAAATAGTGTCTTATAAGTGAACTGGTACAAGCAAGAATAATTTGGTTATATACATTAAAAGTGAATTGTGGTTTGAGTGTTCTTGTATGTAAAAGGGGAACAATCGATAGTCCACATCGTAATCGAGTCACGAACACGGAACCGTTTGATTCTATTACTATTATTTAATATTAATTAAATATTAAATATGAAATACAGGTGGTTCGGAAACCTAATCTTGTGCTTTTGTTTACTCGTTGCTATGCATTTAAGGTGAGTTATCACGACCCCGTTTTACATTCTTTCCTTTTGGGGGAGAAGACATGCGAACACTATTTCTTGTTATGGTTGCCAGTATTATTGATATCGCCTGTTACGTAGTGTAGACACATTTGAAAGTCCTTGCAGTATTAAACCGTTAGTAATGGGATTAGCGAGGTGATTCCGAGTAGTACTACTGGGTTTGACAAACCCCACCCGGGCTAGTCGCGCTAGCTTGATTGGAGATCGAACGGGTGCGTAATTGACCTAAAAATTGCCACGGTCAGTGTTAGACATGGTGGAAAGGCATAAAACACACACAGTCAGTTTCGGTTTGAAACATTAAGTAACTTGTTTATAGGCTAGCTACCTATCGATATGCTCTATACACTAAACCATATGTAACGCTTTCTGATACATTACTTGTCGTTTAAACCTGTGGACTCACCAACTCTATGTTGACACATTTTAGCATGTTTTCTCAGGTCACAGGAATGCACAAAGTTAGGGACTCAGCTAGGGATGCATTCATGGCATACACTACAACTCAATCAGTTTATTTTGTCAAACATTATTAACTTTTATTGTTTAAACGCATGTTGATACAAATATGAAACATTTATGGCTGATTTAAAAGCCTGATTCTTAATGAGATGTTTTGCAAATTACCGAGTCTGGTGTAACTGGTGCTATCTGAGATCCTGGTGTGTCACGCACCAGACGGTAAAACCCCGTTAGTGGATTTTGAGTGTGTGACAGATTGGTATCAGAGCCCCGGTTATAGTGAACTAAAATGAGCATTCAATGCACTACATTTTAGACTATAGCTAGATTGCATTAGTTACACACACATAGATTACTGAGTTTTACCTACTTGATGTATTACTTGCTCGGACTCATTTATGTGACGTGGACTACAGACATTGCACTCTCTTCTTCGCATTTTGCAGCCTTGGGTAAGAGGCCTGCGCGTTCTGACACTCTTTCCCCGCCTCTTCCTCCTGATAGGGATCAGGAGTGGTCTCGATTTCCCTATCCATCGGATGAGATGGATCTGGACCAGCCATTCGTACTTCCTGAGCGGGATCCTCCAAGGGATTAGTCCCACTATCCTACTTACGTGCACTGTATGATCTACAGGGAGCGTGTTCCTACTCCAGCGCCCTGTGAGCCGAGGACTAGGTCGGCGTCGGCATCTACTACGCCTAGCCTCCCTTCTTTATCTTGTTCACACGAGCGAGCACTAGCAGCCACAGTCGCCACACTCGATACCGAACGACAGCGTATTCGATCTCTCACTGATGAGAACTCAGCCTTGCGACATGAGATACACCAGCTTTACCTGAAGGTAGTGATGTTAGAGGACCGGCTATCCATGGCCATTGACCGCCATTACACTCTAGCTCATGAGGTCGTCGAGCTCACCGGACGCATCGATACTTTAGAGCTTCAAGGCACCGAGACTGGACACAGGATGACTGACCTGGAGGCCCAGGTGACTATGTTGGAGGAACAATTAGCGGCACTGCAGATTGCTGATGAGCCAGCACCAGAGGAAGATCCTAAAGAAGAGGCACCATATGACGGTTCCGACAATGATGACGGCTCTGTCATGTCCAACTGATGTCTGATATTCTACCTACTTTGGATTTTGTTCTGTTTTTAGTTACAGTTCTTGCGTCGTTTCATATTACACCTAGATGGGTGGGGTTGTTCCCATTCAATTGATATATTTTGAATTTTGATGGGTTGATTTGAATACATTGTGCTCCTTACAATTTATTTTTATCAATGATTATTATTTGAATATTGACAGTTATGATTATATGAAATGCCTGATTATTTACCTTATACTTTATGAAGATTATATATGATATATTATCTCATGGGCGTGTATTGTGAATATGAAGAATCATGTCTGGGCGAAGAGCTGGACGTCCAAGCGGACGAGGCAACATTAGTTTGACACAAGCTGAGCTTGATGCCATTATAAGTGGGAGTATTGCTGATGCGCTGGCGGCATACGAGCAGGCCAAGAACCAAAATCAAAACAACCATACCAACCAGAACCAAAATCAAGGAGGTAAACCTCTATCAAGTAGATTTTTGAATCAAATCCTGTGATACTCTGCTTAACAATTCTCAAATCATTATCATATATTTTCTCATACCAGGTCAAGCAGTTTGCACTTTCAAGATGTTCATGGACTGCAAACCCCATTCCTTTAAGGGTTCTGAGGGTTTCGTTACCCTCCTCCGTTGGATTGAAAATCTGGAATCTGCTTTTGCTATGTGTAACTGTCCGGCAAAAAATCATGTCAAGTATGCTTCTGGCACCTTAGAAGGACCTTCTTTAACATGGTGGAATTCCCAAGTCCAGACTCTAGGACTGGAAGCTGCTAACAACCTACCTTGGGAAGACTTCAAGACAATACTGAAAGAAGAATACTGTCCCAGGAATGGAATCCAGAAGCTGGAAACAGAATTTTGGAACCTAAAAATGGTTTGATCTGAGATAGAGGAGTACACAACTGAGGGTCCAAGATAAGGACATTTCAAAGACAGCGTTCAAAACTAGATATGGCCACTATGAGTGTTTGGTTATGCCATTTGGGTTAACCAACACGCCAGCAGCTTTCATGGACCTCATGAACCAAGTGTGCAAACCCTATTTGGATAAGTTTGTCATTGTTTTTATCGATGACATTCTTATTTATTCAAAGAATAAGGAAGAGCACGAGGAACACCTTAGACTGATCTTGGAGCTGCTGAAACGAGAACAACTATATGCAAAATTTCAAAGTGTGACTTCTGGATGCGAGAAGTCCAATTTTTGGGTCACGTAGTCAATTAGAAGGGAATACATGTTGACCCAGCAAAGATAGATGCTATAAAGAACTGGGCTAAGCCCAAGACTCCGACTGAGGTACGACAATTTCTTGGGTTGGCTGGCTATTATCAGCGATTCATCGAAGGATTTTCAAAAATTGCTCAACCTCTCATGGCATTAACTCATAAAGGCACTACATACAAATGGGGTGACAAACAGGAATCTGCATTTCAGGCTCTGAAGCAAAAATTTGTACGGCACCGATTTTATCACTGCCTGAGGGAACAAACGATTTTGAGGTATATTGTGATGCTTCCATTCAAGGCCTCGGTTGTGTGCTAATGCAACGCGAGAAGGTAATTGCATATGCTTCCCGCCAACTAAAACTTCATGAGAAGAATTACACGACGCATGATTTAGAATTGGGAGCCGTTGTATTTACGCTCAAGATATGGAGGCATTTCCTGTACGGTACCAAGTGCACCATATATACCGATCACAAGAGCCTCCAGCACATCTTGGAACAGAAGGAGTTAAACATGAGACAACGTCGATGGGTCGAGCTGTTGAACGACTTGATTGTACAATCAAATATCATCCGGGTAAGGCTAACGTGGTAGTCGATGCCCTAAGTCGAAAAGTGACCCCTAAGCCAAAATGAGTTCGAGCATTACAGCTTACCATCCACACCAAATTGCCTAATCAGATTCGTAATGCTCAACTTGAAGCTTTGAAGGAAGAGAATCTGAAAGCAAAATCGATGCGAGGCATGGAAAAGCAATTAGAGGTTAAATCTGATAGAGTTCGGTATTTCATGGAACAAATCTGGGTGCCACAGTATGTGAATTTACGAGAGTTAGTAATGGATGAAGCCTATAAGTCACGTTACTCAATTCATCCAGGTTCAGACAAGATGTATTAAGATCTGAAGGAGTTTTATTGGTGGCCAAACATTAAAGCTGAGATCGCCACCTACGTGAGCAGATGCCTAACTTGCTCTAAAGTTAAGGTGGAATACCAGCGACCATCCGGTCTACTCCAGCAACCGGAGATTCTAGTGTGGAAATGGGAGCAGATCTCAATGGACTTTATCACAAAGTTACCAAGGACTCGCAGCGGATGCGATACCATTTGGGTTATAGTAGATCGCTTAACGAAATCCGCACATTTCCTGGCAATCCGAGAGACAGATCGAATGGACAAGCTGACATGGATTTACCTGAGGGAAATAGTCTCTCGGCATGGTGTGCCAGTATCTATTATATCCGATCGTGATGCTCGATTCACTTCACATTTTTGGCAGTCTTTACAACGATCATTAGGAACGCGGTTGGACATGAGCACTGCGTATCATCCGCAAACCGATGGTCAGAGTGAGCGTACGATCCAAACACTGGAAGACATGTTACGTGCTTGTATGATCGACTTTGGCAGTAGTTGGGAAACTCATCTACCATTAGTTGAGTTCTCCAACAATAAAAGTTATCACACTTCAATCAAAGCTGCACCATTTGAGGCACTGTATGGACGTAAGTGCCGATCACCTGTCTGTTGAGCGGAAGTTGGAGAAAGCCAACTTACTGGTCCTAAGCTTGTGCATGAGATGACTACGAAGATCGTGCAAATTCGTAATCGAATGGCAGCGGCACGTGATCGATAGAAGAGCTACGCAGATAAACGCCGTAAGCCATTAGAATTTCATATTGGTGACAAGGTACTTCTGAAAGTCTCACCTTGGAAAGGTGTAATCCGGTTTGGGAAACGAGGAAAGTTGAATCCACACTATGTAGAACCATTTGAGATTATCAAAAGGATTGGTCCAATAGCTTATCAGCTGAATTTACCAGAAGAGCTCAAAGGAATACACAATGTGTTCCACGTATCCAATCTGAGGAAATGCTTAGCTGATGAATCACTAATCGTACCATTGGAGGAAATGGAGATTGATGATCAATTACATTTTATTCAATGATCAGGCATTCATTCTTTAAGATATCATTTCTAAGATAGAACATTACGTTCCTTGTTTTGGATTTGTTTCAGAAATTCTAGAAACCTCTTTTTCTGTATGTGTTACAGATCGTTGAGTCTGTTATTCTTCGTGAACTTGATGTTATAATTTTCGGGACGACAATTACTTCAACAAAGGGGATGATGTGACACCCCGCATGTCCAAGTAATCACCGTTAACCCAACAGCCCGTTAACTTGTAGTTTCTTGTTATCCGATTATTATTATTATTTTTTTATGTCATACGTGTTCATTTTTTTATATTTTGTAATGGAGGATATTATAATTAGCAATGGTTAATTTTAAACAAGCTAAACTTAAATATCCAATTGTCAATTAACTTCAATGGAGGGACTAAGATTGAAAACTTTCAAACACTTCTTCAACTATATATCAAACCGCACGTTACCTTCCCCACCGTAACCCTACTTATGCCTTCTGCCATCACCCTCCCTCCACGATATCACCCCCGGCATTTCCCCCTCTTTAACCGCGAGCCCTCGGCACGCAATTCAACCCCCGAGTAGTCGTAGTAATCCACCGGAGCAACCTGTTTGGTACGTTTCCTTCTCGTCCCTTGCTTATACTCCTTACGGTTATGGTTCCGTTTCGATTACTACTTCATGACGATGAGTTTCAAGTGAATTCCGGGTTAATGATTAAAGTGTGTGTGTCGGTTGGGTTTGGATAAATGCCAAACTATGTATATATCCATGCGACGTGGGTGTGTGTTTCTGTAGTAAATGTGTGTATGTAGGGCGCATGAGGATGATGGATGAATGGCATCATGCGTCCAGGCACATAGGGGTGGGGGGTGGATTTTGACATTGTATGTGTTCATGCGGGGGTGGGTGTTTAAATGCATGTATGCGTGTGTTTGAGTTGGGTGTGTGCATATGCATGATGGAGCCATAGTATGCACATGGACAAGGGTTGTGGTCGCTTGTATATATGCGTAGGTATGCACGTAAATATATATATATATATATATATATATATATATATATATATATATATATATATGTATTGTGAGATCATACATTTTGGGTTGGTGAAAGTGATTATGATGTGGGTTGCGCTTATGTAAATATATATATATTACATTTTTTGGTTGTGTAGTATATACATATCTGTTATGCGTGTGTGCATGTATGTATTTAGCATACGTAAGCATGTTAAGGGTCGTTGCGTGTCTGTGATGTGTGACATATCTTGAAACCTATGGATATATTTTTATTATAAAAAGCCATATAGTTAAAATGTATAAATAGTGCCTTATAAGTGAACCGGTACAAGAAAGAATAATTGGGTTATATACATTAAAAGTGAATTGTGGTTTGAGTGTTCTTGCATGTAAAAGGGGAACAATCGATAGTTCGCATCGTAACCGAGTCGCGAACACGAAACCGTTTGATTCTATTACTATTATTTAATATTAATTTAAATATTAAATATGAAATACAGGTGGTTCGGAAACCTAATCTTGTGCTTTCGTTTACTCGTCGCTGCGCATTTAAGGTGAGTTATCACGGCCCCGTTTTACATTCTTTCCTTTTTGGGGGAGAAGACATGCGAACACTATTTCTTGTTATGGTTGTCAGTATTATTGATATCGCCTGTTACGTAGTGTAGACACATTTGAAAGTCCTTGCAGTATTAAACCGTTAGTAATGGGATTAGCGAGGTGATTCCGAGTAGTACTACTGGGTTTGACAAACCCAGCCCGGGCTAGTCACGCTAGCTTGATTGGAGGTCGAACGGGTGCGTAATTGACCTAACAATTGCCACGGTCTGTGATAGACATGGTGGAAAGGCATAAAACACACACAGTCAGCTTCGGTTTGAAACATTAAGTAACTTGTTTATAGGCTAGCTACCTATCGATATGCTCTATATACTAAACCATATGTAACGCTTTCTGATACATTACTTGTCATTTAAACCTGTGGACTCACCAACTCTATGTTGACATATTTTAGCATGTTTTCTCAGGTCACAGGAATGGACAAAGTTAGGGACTCAGCTAGGGATGCATTCATGGCATACACTACAACTCTATCAGTTCATTTTGTCAAACATTATCAACTTTTATTGTTTAAACGCATGTTGACACAATTTATTGTTGACTTACCGTTCTCAAAACGCTTCCGCAAATATGAAACGTTTATGGTTGATTTAAAAGCCTGACTCTTAATGAGATGTTTTGCAAATTACCGAGTCTGGTGTAACTGGTGCTATCTGAGATCCTGGTGTGTCACACGCCTGACGGTAAAACCCCGTTAGTGGATTTTGAGTGTGTGACACCAACACAGTATCAGCTTTCGAGCATGAGTCGGGTGTGTGGCGTGTGAGAGTGATGAGATCTTTGTTGCTCACCCCGCTACTTTGTCAGCTTTCGAGCATGAGTCGGGGGTTTGTTTACAGGCCCCGGCACAGTATCAGCTTTCGAGCATGAGTCGGGGGTGTTGCATACGAGATGAGATCCTTGTCGCGTACCATGGTACTGTGTCAGCTTTCGAGCATGCGTCGGGGGTTTTTTTACAGGATTCGGATGATGGTGAGAGATGTAATGATTGAATGATGTTGAACGATGACGAAGATAATAATAATTATTACCAAGGTGTACGTATGATGTGTGATTACGAATGAATGTAAAATGTTTGTTTTAACCAAAGTAAAGTATTTTAATTATAAAACTAGAACTCACTCAGCATCGCTGACTTTTTGTATGCATAATAGTTGGCAGGTTTTTGTGTTGATGCTGAGGAGGTGCAGGCATGGATGCATAAGCTACTGGGAGCGTTTTGAGGCTGGCATTCATATTTTGATATGATGTTGTATTTTGAAATTTACATGAATGATGTAATGAAGTAATATGTTTTAACTTATAAATGAAAAGTTTTTAAATTCTGCTGCGATAATGATGTATCTTTTAAATGTTTTTATGCAATGATTGACCAACTGTGGGGTTTCTGGAAACAGGGTCTTACAAGTTGGTATCAGAGCCAAAGTTTAAGAGAATTGGATAAATATTTTCAAAAACCTAAACTTAAACTGAGAATGGGACCAAAGGAAAGGGATGCCAGTTCTAGTAGCTACATGCCTGCAGGTAAAGGTTTTACGTAAACATTTTATGTAAGTTAATGAAAAAGGGAATTATGTGTGCGTGTTATGTTGTTTATGTGCTTTTGTGTAGATTTAGATACTAATGTAGTTAGGATAGGAAATGCTCGGGGAATGAAGAGTAAAGTAAGTGGCTAGTCACAACAGGCCACTGTAATTAGGGACTTACTATACTTGACATAATCTGGGCTATTACCTTGAATGACCGTGTTGGTGTTTGAATCTTGTAATATTTAGTGATGGCTGGTGGTAGATCTTCTGAGGCTTCGCGAGGTGGAGGTCGGGGTGGACATGGTGTTAGACCGCGTGTCACGAGGAACAGGTCTAAGGCTGCTGAAACGGCTCCTGAAAAGCCCAAGCTTCGTCACCAGGACGGTGGGGATGAAAGTGCTAATCCTAAGGCCTCAATGAGAGAGGTAGTAGCAGAGGAAGTTCATTTGGTTATGTAGACAATTCTTCCGTCTGTAGTGACCGAGGTTATTAGAGTTGTGAAGGAGGATGAGAAGAAGGAGGGTGAGAAGAGGAAGACCGCTAGGCGAGGAGGCGAGGAAGGAGGTTTGAGGGGAAAGGAGTAACCAGAGACTGATATGGTTGTCTCCAGTGATGATGAGGAGAAAGAGGAAGCTGTATAGGAAACTGTGAAGGGGTGCATCTATGGGACATTCCAAAGATGTAGGCCCCCGACGTTTGATGGGAACGGGAGTGCTACGGCTGCTCACCGTTGGGTGAGGGAGATGGAAGCAGTACTCGATATCAGCGAGTGCCGAGAGGATCAGAAGGTGAAGTTCGCTACCCACTCATTTGTGGACTCGGCCTTGTGCTAGGGGGACAACATTGTCCAAGCCGAGGGTACCAGGGCAATTGGGAGGATGAGGTGGAATGATCTGAAGAGGTTGGCAATTGAGGAGTTTTGCCCTCATAGGGAGCTTGAAAAAGTTGAGAGAGAGTTCCAGCAGTTGGAGGCGGGAACGATGACACACTAGCAGTACACCACAAAGTTCAACGAGATGGCAAGATTGGTGCCAGATCAAGTGATGCCTGTGTCACGAAAGATCAAGAGGTACATTCAAGGTCTACCGGCATATATCCGCAGACATCTGATCGCCGCTCGACCAGGTACGTTTAGGTCGGTGGTCGATCTAGTAGGGAGATTGTATGACGAGCGAGAGGCGGTGGCGATAGTGGATGTGTAGAAGGAGTGGGGCAATGTTAGGAATGGGAATGGAAGGCGGGACAATGATGGTGGATTTGTGGCTGGAGGTAAGACGATAAGGGTCGATGATTGGAAATGATAATAGGGAGAGAGGAAGCATGCAAGAAGTGTGTTAGAGGCCACGAGGGGGAGTGCAAGTGGGGACTAAACATCTGCTTTTAGTGTGGGAAAGAGGGACACAGGGCGAGGAACTGCCACATGGCTAAATGTTATAGCTGTGGCGAGATTGGACATATGAGCAGAGACTGCAAAAAGTCAGGGGCAGAGAACTCCGGTGCAAAGAAGGGGCTAAGAAGGAGAGCAGAGGATGAAGGTTAGAGCATTCGCTATGACCGGGAGGAGGCTAGAGTGGACTCCGACTTGACGTCAGGTACGTTTCTAGTAAATTAAATTGGTGCATCTATACTTTGATTGTGGTGTTAGTAGTCGTTTCATTCCTGCTGCCTCTTGTGATAAGTTGCATGTTGGAAGTAGGAAGGTTGATGAGCCCTTCGATGTAGAAATTGCTATGGTAAGTCCACTAGGTTACCTGATGCCTTAGAGGATTACTCGATAGAATTAGGAGAGCATGTGTTTCCTACTAGACTGTTTCAAGACAAACATAGGTGGATAGGTGTACGCCTTCAGTTGAATTGGCTAGCAGCCTATGAGACAAACACCAAGTGTCGCAAGAAGATGGTTTGACCAACCACACCCGACAGAGTTTGGTGCCGACCTACGGCGATGGAGTAATGATGAAGGCCTCGCCATGGAAAGGGGAACATCCGATTCAGAAAGCTAGGAAAGCTAATACCGAGGTATATTGGGCCATTCCAAATTGTTGGTCAGGCAGGAGAAGTGGCCTATCGACTGGAGTTACCAGATGAGTTAAGTGAAATTAATCCGACGTTCCCTGTATCTCGTCTGAGGAAGTACTCAATCGATGAGGACATGATCGTGCCACTAGAGGATATCGAGATGGATGAACGACTCAACTACGTGGAGCAACTGGTGGCCATTACTGGTAGAAGGGAGAGAAGGGCTAAGGAGAAGGGTGGTTTCACTTATGCGAGTACAGTGGAGCCCAAAAAAGGGTCTGAGCATACATGTAAGATCAAGGAAGAGATGACACAGAACTGTTCGAGGAGTGACAGGTTTCGGGGACGAAACCTATATAAGGGGGGTGGACTTGTAACACCCGAAAATTTATTAAAAGGAAAAGATAAAAAAGTATAAAGAAAGAAATGTGAAATAACTCAAGTTGAGGGGCTAAAGTTATGCAAGTGGCAAACTTTATAATTGTGTTTAAAAAGGAGGGCATGGCCGCCCATGCCCTCACTTACTTCCTTTTCTCGGCTGCAAAGAAGAAAGAAGAAGAGTTTCACTGGTTTTAGAGAGAGAAGAAGAAGAATCTGCAAAAGGTGAGTTTCTTGGGTAATTGTTCGGTTTCAGCTGGATTTTCGAGTTCTGGACCAAGACTTTTGGTGTTTAGCGCTCGTTTTTGTGGATTTTAGGTGTGAACTGCAGGTGGGTCTCGGGTTTGCAGTGCTCTACTCGAAGGCTGTTCAAGGTGAGTTTCTAGATCCCCTCTTTTTACTGGTTTTCTAAGTGTTTGGGGCTATTTGCTACCGAGCAGAGGTTTTTAAAAAAAAACCATGAGTTTTCAGCATGATGTTCGACTGTGCCCTGTTGATGCTTGTTTTAGAAGTGGTTCTTGGGTTATGTTTGATGTTTGGCATGTTTTAGTGTTGTAGCATGGTATATTTATGTTAGGATGTGTTAGAACAATGTTTGGAGTTGTTTGTAGCATAGGTTATATTCCAGATTGTTCCCATGCGCCTAGAGTGCCCATGCGCCCAGAGTTGCCCATGCGCCTAAGTGTTAGTCATGCACCCCAGCAGTTCTCATGCTCCTAGAATGTACCCATGCGCCCAGAGTACCCCATGCGCTCACTGCTCATGCGCCTAAGTATAGCTCATGTGCCTAAGCAGTGTTCATGCGCCTGCATAGTGTTCACGTGCCCGCATAGTGCTCATGATGTGCCTAAGATGTTCATCTGCATTTCTTTGTAGACTTAGGTATTTCGGGGAATTTTGAGAAGTAGGTGGTTGTGCAGGTTCGGTTGTGATGTTGGTATGGCGGTTGTGTTATGCATGTTTGTTGTGTTGTTGATGATGTTGTGTTGTGTATGTTGTGGCGTTACCTATTATGTATGAGTGCATAAGTAAAGTATTACGTAATGAAAGTAAAATATAACTCGCATGAGTCGGGGGTTTTGTTAAAGGCCCTAGCATAGTATCAGCTTTCGAGCATGAGTCGGGGGTGTGGCGTGTGAGAGTGATGAGATTTTTGTTACTCACCCCGGTTCTGTGTCGGCTTTCGAGCATGAGTCGGGGGTTTGTTTACAGGCCCCGACACAGTATCAACTTTCGAGTATGAGTCGGGGGTGTTGCATACAAGATGGGATCCTTGTCGCGTGACCCGGTACTTTGTCAGCTTTCGAGCATGCATCGGGGGTTTGTTTACAGGCCCCGGTATAGTATCAGCTTTCGAGCATGAGTCGGGGGCATTGCATGAGACAGGATCCGGATGATGGTGAGAGATGTAATGATTGAATGATGTTGAACGATGACGAAGATAATAATAATTATTACCAAGGTGTACGTATGATGTGTGATCACGAACGAATGTAAAATGTTTGTTTTAATAAAAGTAAAGTATTTTAATTATAAAACTGGAACTCACTCAGCGTCGCTGACTTTTTGTATGTATAATAGTTGGTAGGTTTTTGTGTTGATGCTGAGGAGATGCAGGCATTGATGCATAAGCTACTGGGAGCATTTTGAGGCTGGCATTCACATTTTGATATGATGTTGTATTTTAAAATTTACATGAATGATGTAATGAAATAATATGTTTTAACTTATAAATGAGAAGTTTTTAAATTCTGCTGCGATAATGATGTATCTCTTAAATGTTTTTATGCAATGATTGACCAACTGTGGGGTTTTCGGAAACGGGGCCTTACATTACACTACACTATGCATGTTTATATATAGATAGGATTAAATTTTGCCTACTTATGCTAAGAATATTTTCAACCACCTCAAAACCGGCTAAAATGAACTCTAATTGAACTCATTCACGTAGCATTTGAATCGGCTCGTCCTATAGTTACATCTATTATCAACGCTAAACTAATCACCGGGACTAAAAAAATCGAATTTTGCTAGTACAAAATAGACATCATAAATTTAAAAAGGTAGTATAGAATTCAATTAGCAGCACACAAAATTTAATCAAGGGTGACACAAATATTAAAACAGATAATACAAAACTCAATCAGACAACACATTTTAAAATATATAACATAAATTTTAAAATTAACAGCACGTTCTTAGCATTGTCAAGAAAAAAATATTTTAGGCTAAAATTTCTCTATATCTCTGTTACTATATAATAGAAGAATCATGGGTACATTGGTAATTTCACCATGGTTTTAAGACGCACCCCTTGCCTACCCGCAATTCCGTTTCCGGTTTTCGTCACCATCACCGGCTGGTAGTCGCAGTGACCTCCTGCCTCCCTTTAGAAGTCGTTTCAATGGCCTTTCCACATCCACATTCAAAGCCCTTCAAGGTTCAAATCTTTATATGTGTGCTATTTAAATTTCGAGGTAGGAAACCACTGCATTATCTTTATCATCATTCAAATCTTGCATTGTTTCTTGAATACTAATCTGGTAAGGAACCTTGACCATGCATGTGTTGTACTAAGGATATGTTATGTACTGCTGATATGTTATGTACCATGATTACAGGCCCTAAACGGACCATAGAGCTTGTTGCAGTTTATATACATTAACATCAAGCAAGCGATGGCAGTTTCTAGCCTTTCGGTGGGTGCGGTAGGGTTCTTTAATATGCCATTAACCTTAAGTGAATTTATTTTATGTTGCTAATCTGTTCTTGTTTGTAGGTTTGATTATTTACGTTATGGGTTGTAGCTTCTGGATGTGATCTTTAACTTATTGCCTATAAGGGGTTTCGATAAAAGTCTACAGACAAAATGGGATCTGAGAACAAGTTTTCCTCGGCAGTGGAGTTTAATTTGAAAGCTAACTGGCTAATTGATCCCACGCTTCTGTTCATCGGTCCAAAGATCTGTGAGGGTGCACATGATAAAGTATGAGGGCAAGTAAGTTTATTACTTTTGGAAATTAAATCACTATAATTTGTGATTAATTGGTACACGGATCTTAATCTTGTGTTGTTAATTTTATGTATCAAGTTCCAAGCATTGAATTTATTTTGAATTCTTGATCTTTGTTCGTAATGCAACTTGAGTTATTCAATTACATAAAAATATTTGTTGGGTTGTTAAAGGTGATTATGATGTTTTTATTGATAATTTTCATTTGTTCAAATATAAAACAGATTTTTTGACACTAAACTTGTGAATAAAGGCAATACACCTAAAGAGATAGTGAAGAGAGAAGGGGGTTTCATTAAAGAATTAGCAGTGTATCTAAAATGCAACACAAAAATTTAGTAAAGGTTATTTTCTTAGTAATTGAAGAATAATGTTATATTATTTAACTTGATTGATATATGTTAATTTTGTTATGAATTATTGAAAAAGAAATTCTTTTTTCCATTGGTTTATTGGAGCTTACGAGGAATATATGATGGTCATAGTAATTGAGCTTCTTACCGGTGGAACTTTGGGAAAATACTTGGTGAGTATGAGACCAAATGGATTGGATACACACGTTGCTATAGGTTTTGCACTTGATATTGCTCGTGCAATGGAGTGTTTACACTCGCATGGAATTATTCATCATGACTTAAAATCAAGTAAATTTCCTCTTTTTTATTATATGGTAGATCATTGCAAGCTTATAATCCTTTATGTTTAAATCTTTACAGTTAGTTGATTAATATGTTACTCTTGCTATATTTATTTTTCAGAATACTTGCTGCTTACAATTGATCATAAATAATGAATCTTGCTGATTTTGGTATGGTAAGAAAAGAATCATTAACAGAGATTATGATTGCAGTAAATGGAGCTTATTACTGGATGACTTCCGAGGTAATTAGCAACAATTCACATGTCAAAATAAGTTTGGGTCAAAACAGGCTGGGTTGGACTATATGCACTAACCACTTTTTTGTCTTTTTTCTTTTTATCGTTATATGAATGGAGTATGTTCTAACTATGATTATGGAAGCTATATTGTAAACATATTACCATCTTCTGAATAAAACAACTTTGGGAATTTAGATGCATTTCTTTCAAATTTCAACATTTTCGACTCATTTGATACATATCATATTAAGCTACTTATTTTATCCATTTGCAGGATCGGTTTTAACTCTTAACATAAACTCACTAAGTCTCACTTAATCGATGAAACACAGAATCTCAAACAAAAGTTAATAATATACGAAGTTAATGAACAAGAGAATAGTTTTCAAGATACTTGTATATATTACTTCTCAACTCAGTATTACAAAACTCTTAAGCTCATTCTACTTAAGTTACAATAAGAAACTATATATACTACTATCTACAGCCGGTTATACTTGGAAAACCAGTTGGAATCTACAACTAGACAAATACTATATTGCTAGAAGTAAAGTATCTAAGATAAAATAATATCCTAGATAAGGTAGTCATGACAGGTCCATGACTTACCCTTTGTCACCAACTAGATGGCATCTGTACTAAGTTGAAAAGGTGAACAGTGGATTAAAGTATGGTCAACTACATGGGTTAGGAAAAGCACCATGTAGTGTATCAGAGTTTGTCAGACAGACCATACTTATGTCCACTATTTCATAGTTGATTCGTCCAAAGCTAAATGGCTTCAGAAGAATAAGTTCTTCCGAGGCCATTTATACTTCGGAAGAAACAAATTCTTCCGAATCTTCTACACGTCTTTATGAGTTTTATTCTTCGAAAGACTTTGTCTTGGATCTTCTAAGTGTGAATGCTTCGGAAGGAGAACTGCTTGGTCTCGGAAGACTTTTTTCTATCCTTCGGAAGTTCTTTCATATACTTCGGAAGGAAAACTACTTAGTCTTAGAAGACTTAGTTTTCCTCCAGAAGCTCTTCAGACATAATGCTTCGGAAGATCTTTGACATAGCTGCGGAAGAGTAGTTTTGTCTTCGGAAGACTTCTTCAACTTGTACACAAAATTGTTCTAAGTGTTGTTTTGGTTGCACTAGCCTCATATGATCCAACAAACTCCCCCTAGGTTGATGCTAACAAAACATCACTTCCTCCTGCTCTTCAAAGCCTTCAACACCAGGGAAAGCAGATATTTATCTGTCTCTTTGTTTTTCCCTGATGTAGTGGTAAGGAGTTTGTACAGGTCATCCGTAGATAATAAATCCAGTTGGTTGCTTTGAATGACGTGTACTCTTTGCTGCATCCCTATGAAGAGAGTTAGTTGATGGGAAGGTAGTCATATTCCCATCTAACTATGGATCTGAAGTGGAGCCCTCAACCATCTGTAGAAGGTCTTCCTTTTTTGTGTTTGTGCCTTCTTCTGCATCCTGTGCTCTCTTTTTCAACTCTTCTTCAATCTTGGCCTTCTTTGTGAGCTCGACTAGATGAAGGCTGCTTAAATGATTTCTGATGTGAGCAGCTATCTTAGAGTGGGAGGGATCGGAGAATGGCTTCTCTGCTAACTCAACAATGTCAAATCTGCTGGAATGTAGAAGAGATGAAGTGTCAGCCCTGGTAACTTCACCATTCTCCCTTTCCACAGCAAAGCTGTGGGAATCTTCATCGAACCTCCACTGGACAATTTGCTTTCTAGGATTGAGGGGTTTTGTTGGTAGTTTGTCCCCTTTCCTAGTATCCAGCAGAGTCACCGGCATCCTTCTTAACTTCTTCTCGAATTCATTGAGAGTATCTGAATTTGTAGCAAGAAGTTGAAGAGCTTGGTCCAGTGTTCCTCAAGGAAGATCGAGGAATGCATCTCTTGTGAGGGAACTGGAAGAGCCATCAATGAAAGTCAGCTAGATGGACTCTTCCTCACAAGAGATGTCGCTCAGTGTTATGCAATTTGTGAGCTTCTTCTTTATCTCCTTGAATTCTTCCAAGGTTAAGGTTTTGATGGATCAGAGGATGGTTTGGTTTTTGAGTGGGTTCTTGTTGTGTTTTGGGTCGTAGGATGGTGGTGGTGGTGGTTGGTGGGAAGCAGTGGTGATGGTGTAGGTAAGGTTGATGGTGAAGGTTCAAGGGTGAAAGGTTCTGTTTTGATGGGGAAGGGAGAAGTGTAGGTTGTGTTTTGGGTAGTGGTTTGGGTATTAGTTTGGTGCCATCCTCTGAACACTAGGAGTTTGAGCAACCTCCTGCCTTCTTCCTAAGCGAATGTCAGCCTTGATGTCGCTGACATGTCGCTGTAGGGTCTTGATTGACATGGGACCCACTTGCCTGCCGGAGAAGCCGTGAGCTCGAAGATAGGATTTCATCCAATCCTTGTCTCCCTCCTTTTTGGCAGCCGCAAGTTCTCCCTCTACCTCTTTCTTTCTCTTTAAGCTTCTCCCCTGGCAGCCTTCTTCCTCCTTGTTGATTAGATCTTGCTCTTTGTGAAAAAGAAACAAGATCATGTCATTTTTGTGAGGTGCCAGCTCCTCTTGAGAATAGCCTCTGTTGCAGAGAAAGGCTATTCTCTCCATCCTCTCCCTTTCTATAGCTCTTCTTCCTTCTTCTTCCTTCTTTCCTCCTCTTTGGCCAACCTTGCTGCTTCTTTCTTCCTTTTCTTGTGCAGCAAGGTTGCTTTTTCTAGTTTCACAAGCTCATCAGTTGGGAGTAGAAGAGTTTCTTCTTGTTGGCTACTCCCAGGCTGATGAGCCTATCAATGATTTCCACCCTCCTTTGATTGTTGAGACTTTCTTGGGCTGCTGCTGCTGCTTTGCTACTTGCAGCCAACAACTTTCAGTATCAAGTCTGCCTTCTTCTTTAGCTTCTCCAATCTTTCTTCCTCTAGTAGCTCCTCAGCAGTAAGCTTTCTCTTCCCCTTAGGATCAGAGGAAGATTCAGCCTTTGGAAACTCAGGTTCAGAAGATTCAGTTGGAGTGAGGGTGTTTGAAGTAGTGGTTCTTGTAAGAGGGGTTGTAAGGAAGTCCTCACTGTTAATCTCAGAGGCTAGTTCAAGGATTGCCTCTGTGATGAACAGATCACTGGACAATGAAGACAGTCCAATTATTCCTTGGCAGCTTGGATTTCTGCCTCGGAAATAATTGGAACTGCATCACCTGTCCCATCTAAATCAGTTGTGGGCCATTCTGTACATTCCCTTTGAAGTTAATCTTAGGTTCAGTAGAGACCTTAGGTTGACCAACTTCCCTTTTAGAGGTAGGTGGTGCATTCAGCCTTTGAAGCTCTTCAGCTCCAAAGTAGGCGACAGCTAGATCAGGGAGGGCTTTCATTGTTGGGAGGAGCTCAACAGAAATTTGGTTAGAAACCTATTAAGATCTATGAGCATCCTTTGGTCCACTTGAAAGGTAATGGGAGCTGGTTGAGGGAAGACTGTTGTAGGGTGATGCTGTTGGGGTAAAAGATAGATAAGGCATCAGGAGAAGTTGTTGTTATGGTATAAGTGGGTTCCACATGATGTTGTTTCTGTACATTCTCCCCCTTTTGGTAGCATCATCTTGAGAAGTAGATGAGCTGGAGGAAGAACTTAAAGAAACCTGGATAGGTACGTGCCTGACAGACTTCTCAATCTGTGTCTCAGCTAGTTTAGCCTTGAGATGTTCAATCTCAAGTTGCTGAGTGGCAAACCTATCCTCTAAAGTCTTAACCTTTGATTCAAGGTTTGAGACTTTAGAAATCAGGTCTTTGATAATGAGTTGCCGACTACCTTCATCTTCTTTTGAAGAATCATAGGGAGATAAGATAACATGCCTGGCATGTTCGTCATCACCACCAGTAATGGTTTCTTGGCGCCCTGGATACCCTTCCTTACTAATGTCCTTTTCAGAAATATCAATTGGCAAGGTTGCCTTAGACTTAGTCTCACTGATGTCACCACTTTCCTGAGAGGCCAGTGAGACACTCTCAGTAGTAGCGGCTGAGTCTACATGAGTCACCTCCACACCAGTTGGACTCACCTCAGTTTGGCTTAACTGATGTTGGCTAGATATCAGAGGTTCCCTAGGGCTCAGTTGATCTTGAGAGAGGTATTATAGATCAACATCATGGCCCTGATGGAACATGATATCCTCATCAGGTTGGATTAAAAGGTTAGTGAAGGATAAAGAGGTTAATTCTAATGACCCGGGACCTTGGTCAGCACATAATGGCTCTTCTGCAATAGTAAATGTGCCAATGATGTGGTTGTCACTTTTTGGTTGCTCAGGGGAGTGTTGGGACTCACCCTGAGGGCTAATGGCTTGGGTTTTGGGTCATCAGGTTGAGACTGAGGAGACTCAACACTGATATTGAGGTCGATGGTGAGGAAGGTGGGACCTCTGGCTGAGTGGGAGCCCTGAGTTCCACTCGAGCCTTTTTAGTGTGAACAGAGGACCTGATCAATCAGAGTAGATTGATCAGGGGTTCGCTTGGGGCGTCTGGTGTATGTAACTTTTATTGGGTGGGAGAAGTAGTTTGCATTTGAGTGGGGAGGTCTGGTGTGGGTTCATCATCCTGCTGGGCTTGCAGGGATGTCACCAGGAGCCGTTGGCTCAAGCATACCTGGGAGAAGATCAGTGAATCTCCCCGTGAAATTGGTGGACACCTTCTTCAAGGTCTTGAAGATGCCCGCCTCATGTGTGGGACCATTAGAGTGTCTACATGTTGTAGTCTGTTCTGGTCCAGCTCACAGTTTATGATATGCTGAATAACTGGGATACATGAAAAATGAATCCCGGGTAAGATTTCCTCGCAGATTGTTCAGCACAAACCTTGAATAGTTGAAGCGGAGGCCTTTTACCATTCCATGGACTAGGCAGCCCAGATCATATGGGATTTGATCCCAACCCCCTGATTTGTTGGATAGGTAGTGAAGAACGATGTGCAACAAGAATTTCCAGTTATAAGAGAAATTAAACTTGTAAACAGTGGACTTGTAAACAGTGGACTTGTGCACATCACCACCATATCCCATCTGAGTGTATGTGTTTGCTAGCTCAGATTTGGGGAATTCAGTAGTGGCGCCTTCGTGATGAAGCTCCAAATGCTCCTTGATGGTATATTTAGAAATGATGATCTCTTGTCCACTGTTTCTTGACCTGATGACCCTTTCATCATTCAGAGTTTCACAACGGCCGTTTACCTAAAATTCGGTCATGTGATTAGAGTATATGGTGGGGTTTACAGTGAGGGCGGTAAAGTATGTGGAGTGGAACAGAAAATCGATGATGGGGGCAAAGTCAGCATCCTTAGAGGAATCAAGGATGGCTACGTGGTTGTGTTGAGGATTGAGAGCCATTGTAAGAAAGTATTGTTTGATTGAAGGAATTTGAGAGAGTGAAGACGATAATGGGAGTATTAGGTTTCAATGGTGGTAAAAGGGTAAAGAAAGAGAGTCGGAAGCTCTAAATAGGGGGTAAAAGACCATACCGATAAGGTGAAAAGACAGTTTGGGTTTGTACTTAAGTACGACGGCAAGGTAGATAATTTAAAATATTCCGAAAAGATCTTAATCTTTACACAGTGGAGTCCAAAGGTTTCCGTTACACAGGAAAAGTTTCTTTCGAGAGAAAAGACTTCTTCCGAGAAGAAGTTAATAATCTTCGGAAATCAAATTGATCTATGATCAAATTTTCTTTCGAGGTTAAAATCTCTTCGAAAAAGAGTATTGAAGTGAAGGAATTTACCTTCGGAAGATATAAAGATCTCTTCTAAGGGAAAATTTCTTTTCGTAAGAATTTCCACTTAGAAGAAAAACTTTCGTAACAGGGCTTAGATTGTAATTAGACAACATAAACAAGACACATTTAAAAAGGTTTTCAAAAGAAATAAACTAGTCAATGTTAATCATCCCTATAGCTGTGACTAAGTATTTAAATCTTTGTTCATCAAAGGCTTTGGTGAACAAGTCAGCATATTGTTTATTTGAATTGACTTTTACTAGTTTATTCAAGTGTTTCTCATGAATATCTTGAATGAAATGATACCTGATGTCAATGTGCTTTGTCCTGGAGTGATTGATTGGATTTTCTTTATTAGAAATAGCACTCGTGTAGTCTATGTGGATAGGAGTATTCATGAAGTTGAATCCATAGTCTAACATCTGATTTTGAATCCATAGCATTTGAGCACAGCAGCTCGCAAAAGCAATGTATTCAGCTTCAGCAGTTGATGTAGAGACACATGATTGCTTCTTGCATTGCTAGGAAATAATCCTTCAACCAAGAAATTGACATCCTCCTGATGTGGATTTCTTGTTAATATTGCAGCCACCATAATCACTGTCAGAGTACCTATAGAGATTGAAATTCTTATTCTTAGGATACCAGAGACCAAGTTTGGGAGCTCCTTTGAGGTATCTAAGAATCCTTTTGACGGCAATTAGGTGAGACACCTTGGGAGCAGCCTGATATCTTGGACAGATGCAAGTTGCAAACATGATATCAGGTCTACTAGCTGTGAGATACATTAGAGATCTAATAATTGCCCTGTACTGATGTTGATCAGTATCCTCCCTTTGGAATCAGGACATAGATTGTGATTTCTGGGTATAGGTGTCTTGGCTATCTTACAATCTTTCATCTTAAATCTTTCTAAGATGTCCTTAACATACTAGACTGGTTGATAAAGAACCCTTCTTCCATCTGCTTCACTTGAATCCCAAGAAATAAATCCATCTTTCTTATGGAGCTCATCTCAAATTTCTATCTCATGATGCTTTCAAAGTCTTTGGATATTTGGTCATTTGAGAAACCAAATATGATGTCATCGACATAGACTTGAACAAGCAGCATGTCCTTCCCAGATTTCTTTATGAACAATGTCTTGTCTATGGTGCCTCTGGTGTAACCGTTTTTGAGGAGAAACTGAGACAAAGTCTCATACCACAGCCTAGGTGCTTGATGCAGCCCATAAAGAGCTTTATCCAGTTTGCACACGTAGTTGGGATGCTGTGGGTCTTCAAATCTAGGTGGCTGACACACATAAACTTCTCTATCTATATTCCCATACAAAAATGCACATTTGACATCAAGTTGATAGACTGTGAAGTTCTTGGATGCTGCAAAAGCAAGGAAGATTCGCACAACTTCAAGTCTTGCAACAAGTGCAAAGACATCAGTGTAATCTATGCCTTCTTCCTCTGTGTATCCTTGAACAACAAGTCTTGCTTTATTCTTGATGATCAAACCTCTATCATATCTTTTCTTTCTAAAGACCCACTTAGTGCCAATAGGGACTTGACCAGGTCGCAAAGGACATAGGTTCCATACCTTTTGCCTCTTGAATTGAAGCTATTTCTCTTGCATAGCTTCATCCAATTGTTGTCCTTGAGGGCTTCATCCTCCTTCTTTTCTTCCAATTGAGAGAGAAAGCATGAGTACAAGCATACATTCCCATTGTGGGTCTGATTTCTTGCTCTTACACCTTCTAATACATCCCCAATGATGTTTTAAGCTGGATGAGTGTTGTGTATCCTGATCCTAGGAATTACATCTAATTGCATAGATAGGTCTCAGTCTGAGAAGTTATGCTCAGAACTTCGAACACCTTCTCCAGCTGATGTGTCATATTCATTAAATTAGGACTGATTGAATGAATGAGTGACATCATCAACGACAGTATGCTGTGAAGCATCATCAACAGTTGCCTGTTCCTCCATGTCACTGTCTTCATCAGCTTCGTGTTGAGTGCTTGAATTGTCAACCTCTGGATTATAAGGCTCAGTGAGCTAACAATTTGTTGAAGCTCCTTTGTTTCCTGAGATACTCATGCTTTCAGGACTTTCAGCAGTAGGAGCTTGCTCTTCATTTCTTCTTGGAGAACTAGAAATAGGTCTGGGTAACTCAAACAGTTGATCTTCATATGGGTCACTTTGAGTTCCTGTTCCGACTGACACATTCTCACAAGAATGTTTAGAATAGTTTGGAAACAATTCTAAATCAAAAATGTATTTAGGTCCATTCCCTCTGACACAAGGAGTGTGCTCATTAACAAAAATGTTGGATGATTCCTCAAACTGTTGAGTTTTGATGTTATACACTCTATAAGCAATAGAGGTCGAGGAATATCCTACAAAGATAACATCATCTGACTTTTCAGCAAATTTTGCTAAATTGTCCTTTGTGTTGAGTATGGTACACCTGCTGCCAAAGGACCTAAGACAGCCAATGAACGGTGGCCTTTTGTTCCATAGCTCATAAGGGGTCTTCCCATGAGGCTTAACAATGAGAACTCTATTTTACACATAGCTTGCAATGCTGACTACCACTACCCAGAAAGTTAGAGGTAGTTTTGAATCAGCTAACATTGTTCTTGCAACCACAAAAAGTGTCCTGTTCTTCCTCTCAGCAACACCATTCTGTTGAGGAGTCCTATGAGCACTATATTATCTGGTAATTCCTTTTGAGTTACAGAATGAGTCAAGAACTTGATTCTTAAACTCAGTCCCTTGATCACTTCTAATGATTTTTACCTTGTGATCCTTTTGATTTTCAATTTTAAGAATAAAAGATTTTGAAGTTTCAGCCGTTTCATCTTTAGTTCTTAAAAAGAATACCCAAGTGAATCTTGTAAAATCATCAACAATCACAAGGCAGTATGATTTCCTTCCAATGCTCATTATACTTGTGGGACCAAAAAGATCCATGTGCAATAAGTGTAATGGAGTGGTGATAGAGTTAACCTCTTTGGATTTGTGAGTGACCTTGTGTTGTTTTCCTTTTAGGCAAGCAACATAGTTGTCTTTACAGAAAAACTCCTTTTTAGGCACACCATGTACCAAATTATTTTTAACCAAGTTGTTCATGGTTTTAAAATTAACATGGCATATTCTTTTATGCCAAAGAGTTGACTCATCACCATTGGATTTGGAAAGAAAGCATGATACTTCACCCAGTGGGGAAGTATTGTTCATATCCAGATTATACATATCCCCTCTCCTAGGAGACCTAAGAAGCACCAATTCCTAAGTAATTGTCATCCTGGGTTTGAAAATAATGCACTCATGTTCTGTGAAAAGCATTTGGTGCTTTTGATCATAGAATTGAGAAACACTTAACAGATTATGTTCAAGCTGTTTGATAAAGTTTACTTTGTCAACTTTTAACTTACCATTGGATACACTACCTCTACCAGAAATGTATCCTCTGGCTTCACCTCCAAACTGAACAGGACGTCTATCAAAATGTTCAAATTATTGAAGAAGAGATCTAGTCCCTGTCATGTGCCTAGAGCATCCACTATCCACAATCCATATATTTCCATTCTTGTCATGTGGATGTCCCTACATATAAAATAAGATGATTAGTCACTATTGGAAACCCAAGCCTTCTTGGTCTTGGGTTCTTCCAATGTAGATTATTTAATTGAACCAAAGTATAGGCAAGTGGGTTCAATTTGTGTTTGTGAAGAAGAGGTACTGGCTGCCGCATCTGTTCTATTCTTCCATACCATCCTATGGTTGACCAGTGTAGATGATCCTGAAGAGGATTGAGCAGCATGACCTTCTTCTGAGACTTCTTTCTTTTCGGAAGATTTCAAAGGATTCCTTTTGTTCCTTTGTTTGTTCTTTGGCTTGTCTTCCGAAGCTATTTTTCTTTCGAAAGAATGATTTTCTTCCAAAAGCAACTTAGCTTTGGAAACAAGCTTTCCTTTCCTTGTCACTAGGACCATGTGATAAGGTCCAAATGTGAAACCTTCCTTGACTCCTTCCTTTTTAACATTGGTTGCATAATGTGTGCTTGCAGGATTGTAGTAACAATCTTTAGCCATGTGGTTATGCAGACCACAGATTATGCACTCAATGTTACTCTTGATGGGGCGTGATGGCTGTTGGTTCATGCACTCCTTTTCTTCAATAGCTTTCCCCTTTAACTTCTGATCCTTTAGTTGGACAGGAATGCTGGTACTACATTCCTTTCCTGAGTCAGAGTTTCCAACCACTTAGAATCCAGCTAAAATGAATTCACCCTTTTATCTGGGATCTATCTTCATCCTAGACTCAGTCACCTTCTTGGCAGTTTTCTTTGCTGCCTTGATTTTGTTCTTTCTATCTTTGGTGGTTAGGGGTAGGACATCAACGGTGGGAATTAGGTTTTCTACCTTATCCTTTCATGTGGTGGTCACCATAGTTGAATCACTCTTTTGCTCATTGGGTAGTGGGTCAGCAGTTGGAACCTCTTACTCATGAGTACCACATCTTGGCTGTCTAACAAACATATAAGAGTGTGGTGGAGCAATTTCATTGTTTCCCAACCCACTTAAGTTTTGATAACACACCTTTGAGTGGGAGGATGATGCAATGACGGTGTTGAAGTTATGGTCTTCAATAGCATACTTCTTTGCTTTAGCCTTAGCTATTACTACCTGGGCTTGAGCCTCAGTCAACTTAGAAATTAAATCCTTTATTTGAGCCCTATAGTTTGTGTGTTCATATTTTAAAGAGGAAACAGTTTTCTCTAACTCTTTAATTTTGAGTTTATAGTCAGATTCTGCTTTCTTGAAATCAGATTTTAGGATGTTTAAGGACTCAATATCGGATTTAATTTCCTTGTTGTAATCCTGATAAAGTTTAACCTTAGCAATACAAGCTGGAGTATAGAGGTTTTCATATACTTTGCTGTCTTCAGTTCCAGCCATGAGAGCTTGAGCAGGAGTGACATCTTGCACCATGAAGCTCCAATCAACCTCTTGAGCAACAGCCGTAGTTTGCTGCTCAGTAGGTTTTGGTGCAGCCCTTGAGGTGGTAGGATGTTAGGAGGCTTGAGTTGCTCCAGGATTGGATCTTGGAGCTTTGCATTCCCTAGCAAAGTGACCAAGCTGGTTACAGTTGTAATAGCAAATTTGGATTTGATAAAAGCAAAGCCAAGTGTTATAACTGT
Organism: Flaveria sonorensis; assembly: GCA_025506505.1. Taxonomy (NCBI): domain Eukaryota; kingdom Viridiplantae; phylum Streptophyta; class Magnoliopsida; order Asterales; family Asteraceae; genus Flaveria; species Flaveria sonorensis. The sequence continues at coordinate 25,275,064 of CM046429.1, forward strand.
AACCAGCTTGGTCACTTTGCTAGGGAATGCAAAGCTCCAAGATCCAATCCTGGAGCGACTCAAGCCACCCAACATCCTACCACCAGAAGGGCTGCACCGAAACCTACTGAGCAGCAAACTACGGATGTTGCTCAAGAGGTTGACTGAAGCTTCATGGTGCAAAATGTCACTCCTGCTCAAACTCTCATAGCTGGAACTGAATACAACAAGGTATATGAAAACCTCTATACTCCAGCTTGTATTGCTAAGGTTAAACATTATCAGGATTACAACATGGAAATTAAATCCGATATTGAGTCCTTAAACATCCTAAAATCGGATTTCAAGAAAGTTGAATTTGACTGTCAACTCAAAATTGAAAAGTTAGAGAAAATTGTTTCCTCTTTAAAACATGAACATAGAAACTACATGACTCAAATAAAGGATTTGATTTCTAAGTTGACTGAGGCACAAGCCCAGCTAGTAATAGCTGAGGCTAAAGCAAAGAAGTATGCTATTGAAGAGCATAACTTCAACACCATCACTCCATCATCCTCCCACTCAAAGGTGTGTTATCAAAACAAAAGTGGGCTGGGAACCAATGAAATTGCTCTACCACACTCTTATGTGTCTGTTAGATAGCCAAGATGTGGCACTCATGAGCAAGAGGTTCCAACTGCTGACCCACTACCTAATGAGTAAAAGAATGATGCAACTATGGTGACCACCACAGGGAAGGATAAGGTAAAAAACCCTCATTCCCACCACTGATGTCCTACCCCTAACCACCAAAGATAGAAAGAACAAAATCAAGGAAGCAAAGAAAACTGCCAAGAAGGTGACTGAGTCTAGGATGAAGATAGATCCTAAACAAAAAGGTGTATTCATTTCAGCCAGATTCCAAGTGGTTGGAAACTCTGACTCAGGAAAGGAATGTAGTACCAGCATTCCTGTCCAACTAAAGGATCAGAAGTTAAAGGGGAAAGCTATTGAAGAAAAGGAGTGCATGAACCAACAGCCATCACGCCCCATCAAGAGTAACATTGAGTGCATAATTTGTGGTCTGCATAACCACATGGCTAAAGATTGTTACTACAATCCTGCAAGGACACATTATGCAACCAATGTTAAAAGAGAAGGAGTCAAGGAAGGTTTCACATTTGGACCTTATCACATGGTCCAAGTGACAAGGAAAGGAAAGCTTGTTTCTGAAGCTAAGTTGCTTTCGGAAGAAAATCATTCTTCCAAAAGAAAAATAGCTTCGGAAGACAAGACAAAGAACAAACAAATGAACAAAAGGAATCCTTTGAAATCTTTCAAAAAGAAAGTAGTCTCAGAAGAAGGTCATGCTGCTCAATCCTCTTCAGGATCATCTACACTGCTCAACCATAGGATGGTATGGAAGAACAAAACAGATGCTGTAGCCAGTACCTCTTCTTCACAAACACAAATTGAACCCACTTGCCTATACTTTGGTTCAGTTAAATCATCTACATTGGAAGAACCCAAGACCTACAAGGCTTGGGTTTCCAATAGTAACTAATCTTCTCACTTTGAACATTTTCAATGGATTGTGGATAGCGGATGCTCCAGGCACATGACAGGGAACATATCTCTTCTTCAACAATTTGAACATTTTCATGGAGGTCCCGTTTAGTTTGGAGGTGAAGCCGGAGGATACATTTCTGGTAGAGGTAGTGTATCCAATGGTAAGTTAAAAGTTGACAAAGTAAACTTTGTCAAACAGCTTGAACATAATCTGTTAAGTGTTTCTTAATTCTATAATCAAAAGAACCAAATGCTTTTCATAGAACATGAGTGCATTATCCTCAAACCCGGGATGACAATTCTATAGGAATTGGTGCTTCTTAGATCTCCCAGGAGAGGGGATATGTACAAGCTGGATATGAACAATGCTTCCCCACTGGATGAAGTATCATGCTTTCTTTCCAAATCCAATGGTGATGAGTCAACTCTTTGGCATAAAAGAATATGCCATGTTAATTTTAAAACCATGAACAACTTGGTTAAAAATAATTTGGTACATGGTGTTCCTAAAAAGGAGTTTTTCTGTAAAGACAACTATGTTGCTTGCCTGAAAGGAAAACAACACAAGGTCACTCACAAATCCAAAGAGGTTAACTCTATCACCACTCCATTACACTTATTGCACATGGATCTTTTTGGTCCCACAAGTATAATGAGCATTGGAAGGAAATCATACTGCCTTGTGATTGTTGATGATTTTACAAGATTCACTTGGGTATTCTTTTTAAGAACTAAAGATGAAACGGCTGAAACTTCAAAATCTTTTATTCTTAAAAATGGAAATCAAAAGGATCATAAGGTAAAAATCATTAGAAGTGATCAAGGGACTGAGTTTAAGAATCAAGTTCTTGACTCATTCTGTAACTCAAAAGGAATTACCAGATAATATAGTGCTCATAGGACTCCTCAATAGAATGGTGTTGCTGAGAGGAAGAACAGGACACTTTTTGAGGTTGCAAGAACAATGTTAGCTGATTCAAAACTGCCTCTAACTTTCTGGGTAGTGGCAGTCAGCATTGCATGCTATGTGTAAAATAGAGTTCTCATTGTTAAGCCTTATGGGAAGACCCCTTATGAGTTATGGAACAAGAGGACACCGTTCATTGGCTTACTTAGGTCCTTTGGCAGCTGGTGTACCATACTCAACACAAAGGACAATTTAGAAAAATTTGCTGAAAAGCTTGCACCGTTCATTGGATATTCCTCCACCTCTATTGCTTATAGAGTGTATAATATCAAAACCCAACAGTTTGAGGAATCATCCAACATTGTTGTTAATGAGCACACTCCTTATGTTAAAGGGAATGGACCTGAATATATTTTTGATTTAGAATTGTTTCCAAACTATTCTAAACCATCTTATGAGAATGTTTCAGCTGGAACAGGAACTTAAAGTGACTCATATGAAGATCAACTGTTTGAGCTACCAAGACCTATTTCCAGTTCTCCAAGAAGAAATAAAGAACAAGCTCCTACTACTGAATGTCCTGAAAGCATGAGTATCTCAAGAAACAAAGGAGCTTCAACAAATTGTCAGCTCACTGAGCCTTATAACCCAGAGGTTGACAATTCAAGTGCTCAACACCAAGCTGATGAAGACAGTGAAATGGAGGAACAGGCATCTGTTGATGCTGCTTCACAGCATACTGCCATTGATGATGTCACTCATTCATTCAATCAGTCCTCATTGAATGAATATTAGACATCAGCTGGAGAAGGTGTTTGAAGTTCTGAGCAAAACTTTTCAAACATAGACTATCTGTGCAATTAGATGTAATTCCTAGGCTCAGGATACACAACACTCATCCAGCTGAAAGATCATTGGGGATGTATCAGAAGGTGTGAGAATAAGAAATCAGACCTACAATAGGAATCCATGCTTGTACTCATGCTTTCTCTCTCAATTGGGACCAAAGAAGGTGGAAGAAACCCTCAAGGACAATAATTGGATTGAAGCTATGCAAGAGGAATTGCTTTAATTCAAGAGGCAAAAGGTATGGAACCTGTGTCCTTTGCGACCTGGTCAAGTCCCTATTGGCACTAAGTGGGTCTTTAGAAAGAAAAGATATGATAGAGTTTTGATCATCAAGAATAAAGCAAGACTTGTTGTTCAAGGATACACAGAGGAAGAAGGCATAGATTACACTGATGTCTTTGCACTTGTTGCAAGACTTGAAGTTGTGCGAATCTTCCTTGCTTTTGCAGCATCCAAGAACTTCACAGTCTATCAACTTGATGTCAAATGTGCATTTTTGTATGGGAATATAGATAGAGAAGTTTATGTGTGTCAGCCACCTAGATTTGAAGACCCACAGCATCCCAACTACGTGTGCAAACTGGATAAAGCTCTTTATGGGCTGCATCAAGCACCTAGGCTGTGGTATGAGACTTTGTCTCAGTTTCTCCTCAAAAACGGTTACACCAGAGGCACCATAGACAAGACATTGTTCATAAAGAAATCTGGTAAGGACATGCTGCTTGTTCAAGTCTATGTCGATGATATCATATTTGGTTCCTCAAATGACCAAATGTGCAAAGACTTTGAAAGCATCAAGAGAAAGAAATTTGAGATGAGCTCCATAAGAAAGATGGATTTCTTTCTAGGGATTCAAGTGAAATATATGGAAGAAGGATTCTTTATCAACCAGTCTAAGTATGTCAATGACATCTTAGAAAGATTTAAGATGAAAGATTGTAAGATAGCCAAGACACCTATACCTAGAAATCACAATCTATGTCCTGATTCTGAGGGGAGGATATTGATTATCATCAGTACAGGGCAATTATTAGATCTCTGATGTATCTCACAGCTAGTAGACCTAATATCATGTTTGCAACTTGCATCTGTGCAAGATATCAGGCTGCTCCCAAGGTGTCTCACCTAATTGCCGTCAAAATGATTCTTAGATACCTCAAAGGAGCTCCCAAACTAGGTCTCTAGTATCCTAAGAATAAGGATTTCAATCTCTATGGGTACTCTGACAGTGATTATGATGGCTGCAATGTTAACAAGAAATCCACATCAGGAGGATGTTAATTTCTTGGTGGAAGGATTATTTTCTTGCAATGCAAGAAACAATCATGTGTCTCTACATCAGCTGCTGAAGCTGAATACATTACTGTTGCGAGCTGTTATGCTCAACTGCTATGGATTCAAAATCAAATGTTAGACTATGGATTCAATTTCATGAATACTCCTATCCACATAGACAACACAAGTGCTATTTTCTTTACAGAAAATCCAGTCAAGCACTCCAAAACAAAGCACATTGACATCAGGTATCATTTCATTCTAGATATTCAGGAGAAACACTTGAGTAAACTAGTAAAAGTCAATTCAAATGAATAATATGCTGACTTGTTCACCAAAGCCTTTGATGAACAAAGATTTAAATACTTAATCACAGCTATTGGGATGATTAACATTAACTAGTTTATTTCTTTTGAAAACCTTTTTAAATATGTCTTGTTTATGTTGTCTAATTATAATCTAAGCTCTATTACTAAAGTTTTTCTTCTAAGTGGAAATTCTTCCGAAAAGAAATTTGCCCTCAGAAGAGATCTTTATATCTTCCGAAGGTAAATTCATTCACTTTAGTACTCTCTTCTGAAGAGTTTTTACCCTCGAAAGAAAATTTGATCAAAATTTATTTCTGAAGGCTATTAACTTCCTCTCGGAAGAAGTCTTTTCTCTCGGAAGCAACTTTTCCTTCAGAAGAAAACTTTTACTATGTAACGGAAACCTTTGGGCTCCATTGTGTAAAGATTAAGATCTTTTCGGAATATTTTAATTATATACCTTGCCGTCGTACTCAAGTACACACCCAAACTGTCTTTTCACCTTATCGGTATGCTCTTTTACCCTCTATTTAAAACTTCTGACTCTCTTTCTTTACCATTTTTACCACCACTGAAACCTAATACTCCCATTATTGTCTTCACTCTCTCTCAAATTCCTTTAATCAAACAATACTTTCTTACAATGGCTCTCAATCCTCAACATAACCAAGTCGCCATCCTTGATTAATTTAAGGATGCTGACTTTGCCCCCATCATTGATTTTCTATTCCATTCCACATACTTTACCGCTCTCACTGTAAACCCCACCATATACTCTAATCACATGACCGAATTTTGGGCAAACGGTTGTTGTAAAACTCTGAATGCTGAGAGGGTCATCAGGTCGAGAATCAGGGGACAAGAGATGATCATTTCTGAATCTACCATCAGGGAGCATCTAGAGCTTCATGATGAAGGAACCCCTACTGGATTCCCCAAATCTGAGTTACAAACACATACACTCAGATCGGGTATGGTGGTGATGTGCACAAGTCCACTGTCTACAAGTTTAATTTCTATTACAACTGGAAATTCTTGTTGCACATAGTTCTACATTGCCTATCCAACAAATCAGGGGGTTGGGATCAAATCCCATATGATCTAGGCTGCCTAGTCCATGGAATGGTAAAAGGCCTCCGCTTCAACTATTTAAGGTTTGTGCTGAACAATCTGCGAGGAAATCTTACTCAAGATTACTTTTCATGTATCCCCGGTTTATTCAGCATATCATAAACTGTGAGCTAGACCAGAACAGACTATAACATGAAGACAATCTAAAGGTCCCACACATGAGGCCAGACATCTTCAAGACCTTGAAGAAGGAGTCCACCAATTTCACGGGGAGATTCACTAATCTTCTCCCAGGTATGCTTGAGCCAAAGGCTTTTGGTGACATCCTTGCAAGCCTAGCAGGCGATGAACCCACACCAAACCTCCCTACTCAAATGCCAACTACTTCTTCCCACCTAATAAAAGTTACATACACCATATGCCCCAAGCGAACCCCTAATCAATCTACTCTGATTGATTAGGTCCCCTCTATTCACACTAAAAAGGCTCGAGTGGAACTCAAGGCTCCCACTCAGCCAGAGGTCACACCTTCCTCTACCATCGACCTCAATATCAGTGTTGAGTCTTTTCAGTCTCAACCTGATGAGCCCAAAAACCAAGCCGTTAGCCCTCAGGGTGAGTCCTAACACTCCCCTGAGTAACCAAAAAGGGATAGCCACATCATTGGCACATCTGCTATTACAAGAGAGCCATTAGGTGCTGACCAAGGTCCCGGGTCATCTAAATTAACCTCTCTATCCTTCACTGACCTTTTAATCCAACCTGATGAGGATATCATGTTTCGTTAGGGCCATGATGTTGATCTACAATACCTCTCTCAAGATCAACTGAGCCCCAGGGAACCTATAATATCTAGCCAACATCAGTTCAGCCAAACTGAGGTGAGTCCAACTGGTGTGGAGGTGACTCATGTAGACTCAGCCGCCACTACTGAGAGTGTCTCACTAGCCTCTCAGGAAAGTGGTGACATCAGTGAGACTGAGTCTATGGCAACCTTGCCAATTGATGTTTCTGAAAAGGACATCAGTAGGGAAGGGTATCCAGGGCACCAAGAAACCATAACTGGTGGTGATGATGAAAATGTCAGGCATGTTATCTTATCTCCCTATGATTCTTCAAAAGAATATGAGGGTAGACTGCAACTCATTATCAAATACCTGATTTCTAAAGTCTTTTTAGCCTGTCACGACACCATCTTTCGTGGCTTCCTCCGAATTGTAAATAGGGATGATTCATGAGCCTGAAATTTTAAACAATAAGTTAAACTATACAAAAAAAATTTCTTGAATAGTTTCATTATGTTAGTGATAAACATGGGTTTCATGAGACATAACACCATATTTGTTCAACTCCTGTTTAATAACAATTAAAAGTTTGACATTCAAGAAAAACTATTGAACATGGGGGTGCATCTCGTGAAACATGGGGGTGCGGTTAACATTTTGAGGTATGAAATTTTAACTCAAACACGCGTGGTTTTGTTTGTAAACCTTTGGTTAAGCATTGGTTTAATGTTTTCTTGCTTGAAAAAACAAAGATTACACGTGTATCATTTTAATCACTTGTTAATAATTCAACGTACTCAAAATATATATAGTGTTTAACACCACTTGGTGTCAATTAAACTCTTATACTTTGAATGTGCTTAACAATGATTCAACCACGAATTATGAAGATAGTCATGTTAACAATGAAAGGAAAAACATTAACCAATAATAAAATAACTAAACATAAAAATTAACAAACTATTTAGCTACAAAGATAAACATGAACAAGAAGGCTTAAAGTATTCCCCATTCCATATAACATTGATTACAAGGTTTTACATATAATGGCTAGGATTTCGGTTGTTTAGAGACCTAATCACCTAACTACATGTAAATGACCATCATTATAACTAGGAATTAACAATACTAACCTCTTGGACAATTAAACTTAAAAGGAAGTGGAAGAATTCCTGAAAATAACAAGGGAAAATGAAAAAGGTGATGAAAATGGAAGTGAATGCGGAAGAAATCTGGCATGCCTTTGGTTTTCAACATGTGGAATTGATGGGGAACAAGAAAATTTGCTGAAACAAGTCAGATGGTGTCATGGTGTGTCGGTCACGGGGGTGTGCCTCCATAGGCACGGGGGCGTGCCTCCCCTTTATCGCCTGTTTTGACATATGATTTCTGAAAGCATAACTTAATGTTAAAAAGAGAGTTGATCATGTTCCTTTCTAACATACCATTAATTTTAGAAAACCACAACAATTACTGTAGATTTCTCAGACTAATAAAAGGGAACCTGTAAATGATCGGAAAGTTAAGGTGATATGATTTCTAATAACCATTTCTAGTTCATTAGCCAGGGATTTATTATGAAGACCGGTTTCATGAATAAAAGTTAGTTCATACATTTTTCAACCTTTTATGACATTCACAATTACAAATCATAAGTTTACAACTTCCCGTTCCAATGTAGATGCTACCCATCAAAAGTTTTCCCAAGATTACCATAACATTAACATTATATAAATCACACCATTAGTTCATCACAAATTACATAAGTTTCATCCAATTAGGATGATAATAAGAGTTTAGCTCATTATGAGCTTGCACATAACAACAAGTAACATAGAAGATAGATATGGAATCATTGGTGAAATAGAACAATCAAACCGGTGATCCACAATAGATGATGTTTGGACAATCCCGAGCTTCTTCCAAGTGTTGTATGCACCTCCCGAGCCTCCAAATGATCTTCAAGTCTTGATTTTCGAGAGAATTCAGCAGAGTAACTCTCCCTCCAAAAGCTTGCTCAAATGATGAACTTAAGCCTCTATTTATAGGCTTTCTGAGTGTTTAAGCATTACCCAGTGCTAGTACAATGCTTACGAAAGTTGGTCGAGTCATATGTGCAGAAGGTGTCGGGCACAACCCCGTGTTAAATGGGGCATGGCCCCGTGTTTGGGGTGGGGCACGGCCCCGTGACAACTTTTGGGGGACAATATTTTTTGTCCTATCAGATGTCCAAACACAGGGGTGTGCCAATTTAAGCATGGGGGTGTGTTTCAGGCAAGTAATTGGGGCGTGCTTAATGAGGCACAACCCCATGCTTGGACTCCAAAGCTCGGATTTCATCAATTTCTTATCAAATATGCTTCTTTTGTCCATCTTGCCCTTTTTAACACCTAAAAACACAATTTAACAATTTTAAGTACATAATCATCATTTTAAGGGAGATATTAAGGAATAATTGATGTGCTTTTGATAGGAATTTTATGTATAACTTAGAGCACATCACACCTTCAGATCATGATACATCATTTTTGAACCAGGATGTATAGAGTACTTCGACTTGTGTGCCTCACTCATAGCCATGATGTATAGAGTGCTTTAGGTTTCCATACAAGGGCACCTGAAGTCTATCCATGAAGTAGCGGATTCCATCGGCTTTCACCACAAATTGCTTTTCCATCCCACGTAATGATTCGGATTCAACATTTTCCACTTCCAAAGGTTCTATCTGAGCTTCTTTGATTTGTTTAGGTAATTGAGTGTTAATAATAAGCTATAAAGTTTGCACTCGTTTGGGCTTAGCAGTTTCCTTCCTTCAGCAACCATATTTGCCTTTCCCGGGTGGTATTTAATAGCACAATCATAATCATTCAATAATTCTACCCAGCGTCACTGCCTTATATTTAGCTCTTTCTGCTCAAAGATATGCTGAAGACTCTTGTGATCGGTGTAAATAGTGCATTTGGTACCGTACAAGTAATGTTTCTAGATCTTCAAGGCAGAAACCACTACACCCAGTTCTAAATTGTGGGTGGTGTAGTTCTTGTCGTGCACCGTCAGTTGTCTCGAGGCATAGGCTATCACCTTATCACATTGCATCAAGACACAACCGAGCCCTTGGATAGAAGCATCACAGTAAACCACTAAGTCATCACTTCCTTCTGGTAATGCTAATATCGGTGCGCTACAAAGCTTTTGTTTCAACAACTAGAAGGCTATTTCTTGACTCTCTACCCATTTTTGAGTCAAAGCAGTGAGAGGTTGAGCAATTTTGGAAAATCCTTCAATTAAGCGTCAATATTATCCTGCCAGTCCAAGAAATTGTTGTATCTCACTAGGCGTTTTGGGAACTGACTAATTCTTTATTTCTTCAACTTTCACATGATCTACATGGATTCCTTTTTCATTAACAGTGTGACCCAGAAATTGCAACTCTAGAATCTAGAAGTCACATTTAAAGAATTTAGCATACAATTGCACCTTTTTAATAGTTCCAAGATTAACCATAAGTCCTCCTCGTATTCCTCTTTGGTCTTAGAATAGATCAATATATCATCGATAAACACGATAACAAATTGATCGAGGTAGGGTTTGCATACTCGGTTCATGAGGTCCATGAATACTACTAGTGCATTAGTCAACCCAAATGGCATGACCAAGAATTCATAATGAACGTAACGAGTTTTGAATGTTGTCTTCGAGATGTCTTCCTCTCGAACTCTCAACTAATGGTAACCAGACCTCAAATCAATCTTGGAGTAATAGCTGGATCCCTGAAGTTGATCGAACAGGTCATCAATACGAGGTAAAGGGTTTCGATTCTTTATCGTGACTTTGTTCAATTCCCTGTAATCAATACACATCCGGAACGTACCATCCTTTTTCTTAACAAAAAAGACAGGGGCTCCCTAGGGTGATGAGCTTGGTCAGATAAATCCTTTATCCAACAGCTCCTGAAGCTGTGCTGATAACTCCTGTTGGTGCCAATCGATAAGGTGCTCTTGTAATTAGAGCTGCTTTGGGAGTCAAATCGATCTGAAATTCCACTTTTTGATGAGGTGGTAACCCAGGCAGGTCCTCAGGAAACACCTCTGGAAAATCACAGACCACCGGAATGTCCTCTATTTTCTTCTCTTCCTGCTGTTTATCCTTCATAAGGGCCAATATGGCCAAGCGACCTTTGTGTAACAATTTATGCGTATTCATGTATGATACGATGTCTATCACTGCACCACTCCTCTCTCCCTTAACTGAAAGAACTTTTCCACCAATAGGGATACTTATAATCTTCTCGCGACATACGACTTCCACCTGCTTCTCGGAAAGCCAATCCATGCCCACGTCTACATCAAAATCATAAGTTTAACCAGTATAAGATCGATGTTGAAAGTGTGTCTAGCCAGTTCTATCTTACAACGCATAAGGATGTGTGTAACGTGAATTTGCTTACCGTCAGCTAATTCTATGGTATACTGGGATTCCAAAGTAAAAGGAGTATTATTTAAAAGACTACCAAACTTAGTAGAGACAAATCTTCTATCGGCTCCAGTATCAAATAGTACAGTAGCATAACGACCATTAACAGGAAATTTACCAGTAACAACAGTAGTATCGTTTAGAGCCACACCTGAACCAATGAAAAAGGCTCTCCCTTTGGCTCCGCCATTGTTACCACAATTGTTATCACCATTATCAGTGTTGTTATTGTTGTTTCCATTGTTCCTAGCACCATTGCCATTCTTCCTCAACTGAGGGCAATTCCTCTTGTAGTTCCTTTCTTTTCCACACTCAAAGCAGCCTTTTGGTGTTTCCTGTGTTTGTTGTGGCTTCTTCACCAATTCGCCATGACAATCTTTTGTTGCGTGCCCTAGCTTTCCACAACGTTGACACTTGAAGTCATCACACTTGCCGATGTGATAATAGTTGCACCGGTTGCACTTTGGATGCTTCCCCATGTATCCACCTTGTTCTTGGTTTGAGGAAGATGACTGATTAAAATTTTGGTTATTGTCGAATCTCCTTTGTTGTTGTTATTGATGCTGCTGGTGTTGGTTGCTAGAGGATGAGCCCTTATTGCCAGTATTTTCCCACTTGCATTTGTTATTGGGTACGCTAGCCACCGCACCCCATTTGGGTAGCTTTCCTTGTTCTACTGCTTGGTCGGTCAACCTGTGGGCTAACCGAATAGCCTGTTGTATGGTGGCATGGTTAGAGACTGTCACCATACTCTGTTTCAGGTAGCAACCCACGTAAGTACAACTCAATCCTCTTGTGCATCTCGTTCACCGTTCCCGGGCACAAGGTTGCCAACTCGTGAGACCTTGTGGTATAGGCCTCAACTCAGAACCTTGCATCTTCAGCCGCTAGAATTCGACTTCAAGCTTTTGCACAACATCACGAGGGTAATACTCCTCAGTCATCATTGTCTTGAATTCTTCCTAGGGTAGGTAATAAGCCATCACCTGACCCAGCATCTACAAATGGGCATTCCACCAGGAAAGTGTTGCGCCTTCAAGTGCTCCAGTAGTGTACAGAACTTGATCGGATGGAGGGCAGCTGCATTTGGCAAAGACTGTTTCAGTTTTCTCAAACCACCGTACCAATCCTACGGCTCTTTCAGCTACACTGTAAGTATGGGGCTTACAGTCCATAAGGGCTTTGTAAGTATAGGGTGGGTCCTGTGCCAACAAACCAAGCATTTAGTTCAATGGCCTAAACAAACAACCAAAGTATTTGTTAATGCCACTCGCATCATTTACCTGCTGGCTGCGCGCCCTATACAGCAACCACCGCCGCCTGCACATGTTCATTGATCAGGGCAGCCAGTTTAGCGGGAGTCATATTCACTGCACCCGCTCCACGTCCAAGCCCCGCGCCATGTCCGCGTCCTGCGCCACGTCCTCTACCACGTCCTTTGCCTTCACCTTCCATTTCCATTTTACATTCACAAACACAATAATGAGCAACATCTAACATATTTGTCTCATTGAAGCATAGTAAATAGTAAGAAAACAATAAAGTTCATCAACCACAACATTTATAACCAAAATAATAACCAAAAATAAATAGATTGTAAGTAATTCACAAAATATTCAATCGATGTCAAATTTTTTAGTTTCTCAGTTGGGTGGGAAACAACCCTTCCTACGTAGGTTTAAAAGAAAACACTATGTAGTCCAAGTTAGATGAATGTGAAGATCAATCTAACACATCAAATCTATCACTATCATCCTCTGTCTATATAGGTTCTTCTTCTTCCGGGGCTTCCTCGGGTTCCCCTTCAGGTTCTCCCTCGGGGTCTGCGGCAATATGCATCTCCGTGAACTGGGCTTCCAGGTCACCAAGTCTTACCCCATAGTCGTGGATAGTGTCAGATCACCTAATCCATACTATCAGTTAAGGAGCGCTGATGGTTATAGCACTTCGATTGCAGTTCCTTCACTTCTGCCACCATCATTTTAGTCTCGCGTAGCTCACGTCGTAGAGTGCCGACCACTTCATTAATCTCATTAGTTCATCATTTCTCTTGGTCTAGAGCAGCAACTAAAGCCGCAATAACTTGCTCACTAGAACGTGGTATCGAAGGAAGAGTAGGTATAGGTAACACAGAAGTAGACCTAGTCCTCGGTATAGTAGACGGGGGATAGTAACTCCAGTCCAGAGGAGCATCGCGTTCAGTTAATGTAAATGGTTGATCCCAGTCTGTCTCTTCAAAAGGATAAGGAAGTCGGGGCCACTCAGGTCCCCTATCGGGTACAGGAGGAGGAGGTGATTTAGAACGTGCAGGCCTCTTACCTAAAGCCCGTGAAGATGATGCCATGCTGCAGTGCACGTGATGTGTATGCCAATGAGTATATAGTAAGGGATAAGTAACGAGTAACTAACAAACTGTGCGGTTATAGACTAGTGTGTATGCAACCTAGTTCCCTATAACCAATGGCTCTAATACCAATCTGTCACACCCTCAAATTCTACGTGCGGGGTTTTATCACGAGGCGTGTGACCAGGATCTAAGTTATTAGTTACTCAGAACGACACTATATGAAACATTTAAAAAAAACAACGCAGAGCTTAAACTTTAAAACTATGCGGAAGCGTTTTGTAAATAGGTCAAATCCAAGGCGTGAAATGTAAAATGCGCAGGCACGCACCAAACCATTATTTAAAACAAATTGCATATTAAATCCAAAATGCAAAACAATGTTTGTTCCAATGCATGCAGACCCGTGAGTGCTCCTAGGCGCTGCTGCTAACCTCGACATGAGAATAGCATACAAAAAGAGTCAACACAACTGTTGGTGAGTTCAAGAGTTTGCGTTTAACATAATCAGTGACAGTTGTAAAACATAAGAAGTGCATTGAAATAGATAGGTAGTCTATATTCATAAGTAATAAGCATAGTGATTTCGCGATCAGAGCTGACTGTGTTTCGTTTGTTTGCCTCCCGACATGACATACCAGGTCGTGACGATGTTTGTGTTAGGACAATATTGAACCTGTTTAACCTCGAGTCGTATGGGTGGGGCTTGTCAGACCCAGTAGTACTACCCAAAATTTCCCGCTAATTACCAATATTAACGATCCGAAAGTGTGAGGACTTTCAAGGTATATCACACTATGATACACTATACACAAATTACAAAAATAAAGCATTTGTAAATAAGTATGCTATGTCCCCTAAAAGAGAGTGTATAAAAATTAGGGCATGAACTCACCTAATATTTCAATACAGAAAAATGAAAGCTACAAAGGAACGAAATGAAAACCCATCAAAGGTAACCTAGAACATGTGAGTTTGTAAGTACGCAAGACCAAAATAACTTAACAGACCCTAAGTGCTCCATACACAGGTTGACCCAAGTGATATGATAAACAATAAAATATTTTGACCTAGTTGACCCGTTTGACCCATTGGTGACATGCTAAGTTGAGTTGTTGTTTAGCCAAGTACAGTAATTCATAAATCATCATACCATCACAGACTACTATACAAGTTATTCGCATAAGCCACATTGCAACTCTTAAGTCTCATCATAATCTTCATACTAACATAGGTTTTCATACAACACATGCAAATCTCAACCAATCATCATACTCAACATGAATTCAATTAAGTCCTAATTACCATTTATACATTAGGTTTAGTCACACACAACAAGCCATGTGAAGCCACTTATGGCTACACACCCTAAACCATGCCAATCCTACTAAGTAGGGGCCTCAGATTCGCACGCGTGTATGATACTCATCATCATAATCCCACATGTAATTCATACAACCAGGACATCCATATTATAATAATCAACAATCACAATTCATCATAACACATAACCTGTACACTTTATAAATCCAAGGATCGAATCAGGAATTATCAGTTTGATTGAACAAATAAAGATCGCGGAATTATCAATATTTGATTTTTAATTTAATTGTTTGTGATATTGAAATCGACAAACAAAATATAAAACAAATTGAAAACAGAATAATGTAATGCAACAAAAGATTTGTTTCAATTATTTTTCATTAATACACAATCGATTACAATTGCTATGATGCGCTGGTGATCTTGTGATCTCCAATGATGTTCTTGATGTTTTGCCATTTTTCTTGAGTGATTGATTGATTGATTGATTTTGATACTAAGAATATGTCTTTTTATAGTTGTATCGATCACCCTCAATAACCTAACAAACTCTCCAAAAAGTATGGATCCATGCCTTATTTTTAGCGGCAGAGGGATTTAACAATGGAAATTATAACTTTCCTATTGTGATAAGTTACAGCTGTAACATTCCTAATGTGACATTCTAAGTTCTCTCATATAAAGTTAGTCTTTCGTAGATGTTGACTTGATGACATCATTAGGCAGCTACTTGTTGATCATGTGTTGGTACTTGATGAGTGCTCATGCAATTTGTTCTTCCACAGGAAATTGGTCTTCCGTAGGAATTTGGTCTTCCGTAGGAGTTTGGTCTTCCATAAGAATTTGGTCCTTTATTCTTGGAACTTCATCCTCAGAAGCAAACTCCCTTCTTCCACAGCAACAGCAACTTGACTTCACAACTTGTTCTTTAGTAGATGTTGAGATTTCGCAGGAGATCTGCGGATGTACACTTGTTCAGATATGCTCAGGAGAACATCTATGGAAGAACAAAATTGTTCATCTGCAGTCATTCTTGTACTTTGTCAATTTTTCCAAATTGACTAAGTATGATGTTTTCCTATAATCACATAATATCAACATAAATAATATTTGGGTTAACATATATTTCATGCATTATACAATGATAAAGAATTACAGAAGTTCATTACAAGAAATGATTCATCATTTAAAACTATACAAAAGATCTAGACCTAACATATAGCCATTTGCAAGAAAATATTCAGTGAGGGTGGCATACCAAGCTCGAGGTGCTTGATGTAAGCCATAAAGTGCTTTATCTAACTTGTAAACATAGTCAAGATGATCTGGATCTTCAAAACCTGGTGGTTGACAAACATAGGTTTCTTCTTTCATTTCACCATACAAGAAAGTTGTTTTGACATCCATCTGATATACTATGAAGTTCTTGTATGAAGCACATGCCAGAAAGATTCTTATAGCTTCTAGTCTTGCAACCGGAGCGTATACTTGATCATAATCAAGCCCTTCAATTTGATAGAATGAATAACAAGTCTGGCCTTGTTATGGACAATCACATCCTTTTCATCTGTTTTGTTCTTAAAAATCAATTTCGTACCAATTGGCAACTTACCCTTTGGTAGTTCACACAAATGCCATACATTTAGCTTCTTGAATTGCATCAGTTCATCCTGCATGGCCTCTACCCAACTGTTTTCTTTTAATGGCATCTCAACATTCTTTGGCACAATTTGAGAAATAAAACATAAATACAAACATGTATTTATTATGTCCGACTGGCTTCAAGTTCGGACTCCCTGTGATAATGGACCAATGATTGCTTCTGTTGGATGGTTTATATGAATTCTCAGCTGTGGAATAGCATCTTTAGAAATAACTTCATCTAAAGTTAGACATGTGTCCAACTGGTTCTTCAGCAGTGTTTCCTCTTTCAGGTTGATAAACAATATCTTCGTCTTGATTATCATTATCGACAGAGAGATCTTCAAATGGTACTTGAATTGTATCAATTGGATCAACTTGAGTAGAAGAGGAACTCTAACCTTTGGGACTTGTTCAACAACTAGATCTGAATGAGATGAATCATCTTTAGAAACAGCATGTGGAGTGGCTACAACATTTGAAGAAGAAGGTATGTCTGAAGATATTCTAGTTGCTTGAGAAGGATTAGATCCAATATCATCATTAAAAAATCCTAAACTGAGGACGTCAAAGGCAGATTAGCTGTAGAAACAACTGAAGACTGATTAAATGTTTCAAATAAAGAAGCATAAACATAGACCCATGAAGGTGCAGAACCTGCATCTATTTTGTTAAATTCATACCAATCAATATCAAACAACTCAATTATTTATTTTGATCTTTTATTATAAATCCGATATGCTACTTTGTTGGCGGAATATCCAATAAAATAACATTCATCAGCTTTTTCATCAAAATTTGATTTAGAATCAGATCTGTTTAACAAATTACAACAACATCCAAACATTTTGAAATATTTGACTTTGGGTTTATGTTTGAAAAAGATTTCATAAGGAGTCATATTTTGTTGTTTGTTAATTAACACATGATTCTGAACATAACACGTAGTGTTAACAGCTTCAGCCCAAAAGAATGATGGTAATTTGGCTGCTGATAACATTGTTCTAGCCACTTCAATTAAGGTTCTATTTCTTTTTTCAGCAACTCCATTTTGTTGTGAAGTTCGTGTGGAACTGAATTGTCTTGCTATCCCCTTTGAATCACAGAACTCATTTAAAGTACGATTGCAAAATTCTGTTCCATTATCACTTCGAATGCATTTGATTGTCTTGTCCGTCTGATTTTCCACGAGTGTCATGAATTTCATCAGCAAATAAGGTCTCTCATCTTTGGTTGCTAAGAAGAAAAGCCATGTAAATCTAGAAAAATCATCAGTAATGACTAAGCAATATGCACGACATCCCAAACTCAAAACACTAATAGGACCAAATAAGTCCATGTGTAACAGCTGAAGAATAGAGTCAATTTTGGTATGAGCAATTGGTTTATGAGGAAGTTTGTGTTGTTTGCCTTTTGAACATCACAGAAAATGTTCTGTTAATTGTTCTTTCAAAGGTAGGCCAACAACATGATTTCCTCTAACCAGTTTGTTCATAGTTTTAACATTTACATATCCAAGACAACGATGCCATAACAATGTATCACTTTGTGAGGCTTTAGATAACAAACATGATGCAGTTACAAATGAGTGTGAATCATTCATATCAAGTAAGTATGTGTCTTTGTCTCTCGATGTTCTTAATAAGACCCATTCATCCGGAATTACAAATCCAGGTTTTAGAATAAGACATTTCTTATCAGTGAAGTGTGCAGAATACTTTTTGTCACAAATTTGTGAAACACTCAACAAGTTATGTTTTAGTTCTTCAACAAAATTGACATCTTCAAAGCTTAACACACCATTCGACACTGTACCTTTCTTTGTAATCTTTCCACCTTTATCTCCCGCCAAGATAACATACCCTCTGTTGTAAGGTTGTATGTTGTTTAACATAGATATATTACCAGTCATGTGGCGTGAACAACCACTATCTACATGCCAAACACTGTTGATAACTTGTCTTGGTTGTTCCTGCACATTTGGACTTGAGCTCTTTGTTAAAATCTAAATATGATACATGTTGCAATATCATATCTTTTTTGTCATTGAAAACACATTTGTAAACAACAAAAGGCTCAGGTGATTTGTCTTTAACTTTTCACCTTTGAATTTGTCTGATCGGTAATGTGGTGGAACTGTTATCATCAACTTGTACTGATTTTACATTTGACTTTTCTTTATTCAAATCAGTATTGTTTTTTAGCAAAATAATTTGTCATATTTAAGTTTCTTTTTAAATTTGCATTTACAAAGAAACGTTTTCTGTTGTTTGATATTGAATTATGAAATCTATGTTTGCTTGTCAATTGATGTCGATGATGACAATTTCTAGCCTTGTGATTTGGCTTTCCACACACAGAACAACATATTTTATGATATGTATTTGACGCTTGCATGTTTTGCACAAACTTTTTATGATAACTTCTATAGTTATCATAGAATATGGCCTTAGTATGTCTTTGGCCTTGAGATTATTTAACAGTCTCTCTTTCCATTCTCTCGTTATGGGTTGTTCGAGATGTTTCTGGAAGGATTGAGGTATCTGTTTTAACCTTTTCATTCACATTGGAAGCCGATGTGGCATGAACTGTAACTTTAGCCTTTAGAGTCGTCTATATTGGAGTAGGACCAGTGTCTTTCATACCTAATCTACAAACATCTTGTTTCACAGAGTTAGTAATAATAGAAGATTTATTTTTAAAGAAACTGGCATTGGTTTCTTTGAAAATATGATCTTCCTTATCAATGTTGACTTTCGAAACAAATCTGTTCTTGAAATCATTTTTCAAGTCAGATATGGATATTGTGATTCTTTTTCTTTCTTTGGTCTTAAAATCTATTTTTGATTTTAGCTTCTTTTCTTTATTAGACATTTTTGAACAGACATTTGTAACACTGAAAACTGTTGAACATTCATTGATATTTGATGATGAATTACAAGTATGTTTTTCATTACAAATTTTATTTTCCTGAAGTTCTATTTCATCATCACTCTCCCACTCTTCAACCAAACCCTCTTTTTTCAAACATTCCGCAAAAAAATTGTTATCATTAATATTAATTTCAGTTTTTATGACACGGTCAACAGTCAGTGAAACTTGGACTAGAGGTGTTAAGTCTGATTTTGGTTGAAAACCTAATCCATAGGTCTTTTCATCATGAGTTGTATTTGATGAAGGCAAACAAGTATAATCATGATTAATAGGTGGTGCAATGTTAGCAAAACCAACTTCACTTTTACCACCATAATTTTCTATGTCATTTGAGACTTGATTATACCTTCAACCATGTTTGATGAAAGCTCAAATTTTTCAACAACCAATTTAGCAGATAAGAGTTCACTGTTGAGTTTGTTAATTTCTAAAGATAGTTCATCATTACTTGTTATCAAATCCTTTATGTTACATTCTTTATCATGAAGATTTAGTTTTGATTGATAAATTGATTTGTTTAAACCATCTATCTTTTCTTTAAAAAATTTCTTAACAGTTTTATATTTATGAGCTTGATATTGAAGTTTATCAACTTCTAAGATCAAGCGTTCATTTTGAACTCTATACCTGTTAACCTTTTCTATACAATTATCTGAACAAAGATTAGTATATACCTCTTCAGTTCCTTCTTGTTTCTTTGTCTCTTCAGGTATGACTTTTACCATGAAGGCCTTTAGCATATTATTTTCTTCTACTTTAATTGCTGGAGTGATCTTAATGACGTTTTCTTTTTCTTTACATGCAAATACTGGAGTAAACTCAACAACATTTTCAGATTCTTCAATCTTGACTGGAGTGATTTCAACAGTATTTGCTTTTTCTTCACTTTCCTTCTCTTTGATAGTGGTTGAATAAGCTGGAGTAATCTCAATAGCTATTTCATTGTTTTCACCTTTTGCATGCACTTTCTCACTTTCAGCCTTTTTCTCTTCAACTATCACAGTTTCAAACTCCTCTTCTCCTTTAAACACACCAACTAACAAATCTTTAGTCACAAACTCAGCTAGAATATTTTCCTCAACATGATCTTCAACGTTATGAATTTCTACTAACAAAGCAGTAGACAACTTCATGTTTAGTATCTCCATCTGGTTGGACCAGTCATACTCTCCTTCAGTCTGAGATACAAGATCTTTGGTATTAGAGGAACTAGCCTTATCTCCTTTGGTTTCTATCTCTACCATTACCATTTTCTTCTCATTATCAACTTGACCAAACCTTCATTCAGTATATTCTCTTGCAAAGTGACCAGGTTTGTCACAGTTGTAACATCTTAAATTTGATTTGTCAAACCCAATTTTGCTCGAATTGTTAAGACCAAAAACTTTTCTCCCGGTTCTTCTAGCAAAGTTCTTAGCATGATACACCACATAGCCATCTGATACTTAATATTGTTCTCTTCTACATCATCGGGATTAACTTGTTGCAAGTTATCAACCAAGATGTTGGGTGTATTGAGTCTTTCGGCAAAGAAAGCTTCACAGCTATTCATGATAGAGGTAAATAGAGCAAGGTGTTCTTTTCTTGCTTGAGAACAATTCTCAAGTTTAACCCAATCATTGTAAGTTTGAGTCATTCGGCAAAGAAAGCTTAACCCTATCATTGTAAGCATCAACATCATCAAGGTTGGGTTCATCGGGAATAGGATTGTCCTACACATATGATTTCTTTTCTTGCTTGAGAACAATTCTCAAGTTTCAAAACCAATCCATGAAATTGTTATGGTTGAGACGATCCTTTTCAATGATAGTTCTTAGTGACAGGTTACGAACGGTCGGGGAGGTAGCGTTGTGGTTTGGGGCCATTTCTACAATATTAACAAAGTTCAATTTTAGTATTTACAAAAACAAATTTTAATTATTAATACCCTTTCATGTATCATTGACAATTAATAATTAAAATATAGAATCCAACGTTACATTTAAATATTAGTTAGGTGACCTTTATCCCATTATTTAAATTAACAAGGTAGTCAACATTTGACAATTGCAACCCTTTGCAACTTCTAGTTTTATGGGATCGATTAAACATCTTTATGTTTAGTTGGCATGCTTAATCCCATCAACACCATTATACGCCATGCTTTAGTGGCCCTATTCACATGGTTTCCAACTCAAGTCGTCCTACACACAGACATGTATGAGTTTACACATACAAGTGCTTAGGTGACCTTTATCCTACAAATATGTTAACCCCACCTCAAACACACAAGTTCCCTAAATATGGTTAGGTGGCCTTTATCCCACAAAGAGTTTCCAAGTGATTTGAGTGTTGTATAAAAGAATGGTGTTAAACTTGATTAAAATGGATTTTCTTTTCCATTAATTCAGTTTTGAAAACATTTTGTACCTTACATTTGCATGCATTCAAATGCATGGTACATAAGTGAAACCAACTTTCAAGGCTCTTTTAATAAAACCCAATTTTATTGCGAAAACATTAACCTTTAATAAAACCATTTTATTACCCATGTTAATGTTTTCAAAAGAACCATTTAAAGCTTGTTGTTGATTTTAAATTGTTTAACAGTGCATATTCAAATATCACATAAACAAAAAAATTAAATCAACCACACAAGCATCACATACAATAACAAGTTCATAATCATAGCTAATTAATTTAACATCACTTGTTGACCGAAACGAGTTAATTAAGTCTTTCCTAAGGGTAAAATTGACACAACACTTGTGTCGGTGAACTCCCACTTGATCCCGCATCCAAATGCTTCAAGCGTCCACTTTGTGTTGTGATTCTTCCATTCGATTTGGGCTTCCAAATGGGCTTAAGTTTTTGCAACAAACTCCTTTGGGCCTTCAAAATATATTTTCGGTTATTGGACTTAAATCCAGTTAAGAGCTATAAAGCCCTTTGGGCTCAAAATTGACCTAAACCCAAAACAACCTTGTTACATCTTCTTTTACAAAATTTATCCTAAATACATTTTTTCTAGTAAAAGTAAAATGCAACTAACCTATTTATTTTACATACCAAATGAAAATTAATAAATTACATACCCAAAAGAAAGAACAAATACATTTAATTATTACAACCCTTTTGAATAATCAAATAAAAATCACAACACATCCAAACACAAGGTCTCGGCTAGGTTATGAACATCAAAATACATATCCAAATATTTAAGCAAAAACCCGAGAGCTTCCCCTTGAACCACTGATTTTCGGTTAAAGTATAAACAAACCGATTATCATGATTTTTGTCCAAACAACTAAATCATCCAAATGATTAAATTTTTCAAGATTACAGTATGCATGTAAAGTACAATCTTGAAAAATTCAGGGGAAACATTTGACCAAAACTCTCGGTCTGTTGGTGAATCAACAGCAAGAAACCGAGATTTCAGTCCAGATGAAGCATGTATCCATAAAACCGGCTCTTGATGTCATTGTTGGGTTTTGAACATGTTTATCAGAGTCATTTTATCTAAATAAAATGAAAAAATACAGCAGATTAAGAGAATAAAACTTGTTACAGTTAATATATATAAACCATTTTATATATATGTTTAAACCCGTAACAGATCGATATATGAAAACCATGCTTACAAACAACCATAGGGGGTTTTGAAGACTACCTCTCAAATGGATTTGAGGAAGATAATTGATAAATGGTAGTTTCCAAAGAGGGACGCCTCAAGCATGTCTACCATCAAGCTCCAACAAACACCCGGTTGCTAGGATTAGTTAATGCGGACAAACAGTTTCTATTAGCATTTCCACAAATGCACATCCGCATTAGTAAATACGGATGAACAGTTTCTATTAGTATTTCCATAAATGCACATCCGCATTAGTAAACGCGGATGGACAGTTTCCAACAGCATTTTCACAAATGCACATCCGCATTACTAAATGCGGATGAGGAATCTTCATCCGCATTAGTTAATGCGGATGACTAATCTTCATCCGCATTTCCTTAAAAGCACATCCGCATTAGTTAATGCGGATGAGTAATCAAGAAATGCGGATAAAAGACTATATTGTTGTTCAACCATTTGAATAACAATATATAATACTCTCTATAAAATAAATTATCCATATAATTTATTTACAACACAAGTGCAAATATTTAGAAACCCAATTTCTAAATACTTTAAATGTTAATATTTATTTATATGATCATATCATAAAATAAATATTGTAGGTGTTTGTCTAGCTTGTTATTGGGTATGACCCAACTTGGATCATAACGTACTAGCCACATCAATTCAATACGTGTCTTGGTCGGACCGTTTCCAACAGTATAAAGTATCTTAGGTCTTTGTATTTCTTTTATGCTTTGTAACACTTGTAATAGAACTTGAGAGTAATATACAGTATCCTTGAAAACCATACTTCTCTGTTCTTGTGAGACTGATTGTATTGACCTCCCTTCACATGGTCCTGCAATTGGTATCAGAGCATTTTAGGCTCTTGATTGTAAGATCTCACCATCTTTAATCCTTTTAGTTTCACAAAATTCTTAACATCTCAAATGGCAGCTATCACCAAGGCTGACATGGAAACTGGTACTATGGAGATACATTCATGGAAGCTCATTCCAAGAGACAAGCTCTTCACAAGCTTTTATGTCTTCTGATGAAAGCACATGCAACTTTCTCTTCACCCTTGAAGACCTGGACTGTATCCATCCAGATGATCTGGAGTACGTGGAGATAGTCCAGAAGATGGTTCTTCTCACTCACAGAGCCAAGAAGTTCTACAAGAGGATAGGGATGAAGTTTTCTAGCAATATATCCAGTGGAAAGTTTGGGCTGGATAAAAGCAAGGTGAAGTGTTACAACTATAACCAAATAGGACACTTTGCTAGAGAGTGCAAGGCACCAAACACAAATGGTGGCCAAGCACAAACCATACCAAACTACACTAAAGGAGCTCACCAGAATAAGAAGCCCAAGCAGCAAGCTACAATTGATGTTAAAGAAGGAGGCTTTAACTGGAGCTTTCAGGTGGAGGATGCATCTCCAAACCAAGCATTGATGGCAGATCATGAAGAAGCCAAGGTATAAGAACATCTCTGTACACCTGAATGTATTGCTAATGTCAATAAATATAGGTCCTATAACTTAGAGATGAGATCTGATCTTGATTTCAAAAGCCGATTTCAAAAGAGCTGAAATTGATTACAAACTTAAAATAGAAGATTTAGAGAAAACCATTTCAACTCTAAAGCATGAACATACCAACTACAGGACTCAGATAAAATATCTAATCACTAAGTTAACTGAATGACAGGTTGAGCTTGTGATCAGCAAAGCCAAGGCAGAAAAACTTGTTCTTAAAGAAGAGACCTTCAAGAACATGATATCCTCATCCCTGCATGCACAAGTTTGTTATCAGAATAAGTAGGGACTGGGATCTACTAAGATTGCTCCTCCACACACTCTATTATCTGTAAGATCTCCAAGGTGTGGAACTTATGAAGATGAGCTTCCCCTCATAGACCCCATTGTTGAAGAGGATAATAAGGAGATATTAAAGGATGTGTCTGAGAAGAGTGAAGAAGACCATCCTAAGAAGGGTCACTATTCTCCTAAGGAGAGAGAAGAAGATAGGATGACCAAGTCTTAAAGGAAGAACTTGATCAGGAGAGCCAAGATAAAGTCAAAGAAGGCTCAAGAATTCAAGGCCACTTTCAACACTAAACACAAACAAGTGTTATCTCTGCAGGATTTCAAGTGGTGAAGGTTGAAGACTCAACTATACTCTAGTACCAGGAGTTTTAGTTCATGTCCAAATCATTCCAGCAAAGTAAAGAAGGCTGATCAGCTGTGTACCACTGCTACATAACCTGAGCCATCCAGTTCCAAGAGTAGGCCTCTCTCTAAAAAGCTTGGTGCATCATCTATGAAGATGAAGGTGGAGGTGGAAAATGATCAAGTTCAGTCTTCCTCTCAAAAGAAGACTCTCGGAAGGAAGCAAATGGACTGCATCATGTGTGGTAGTACATCTTATCTGGCTAAGGATTACATCTACAATCCTAAAAGTATTATTCACATGATCAAAAAGAAAACTTCTGAGAAGAAGAAGGAAAAGCTAGCTTCAGAAGGAAAAGCTAGCTTCAGAAGGAAAATCTTTTTCCTTCGGAAGCTCCAATGTGAAAAAGAAGAAGAGTGAAAACTTGCCTTCAAAGAAAATTTGGTCTCGAAAGAAAGGAATACTTCCGAAGTACTGAAGCCTGCTGTAATGAAAGCAAGATCTTTTGAAGGTCCAGTCTCCAAAACTTCAGAAGTTGTTAAAACTTATGAGGTATTGAAGGTCAAGTCCAATCTTTCAAAGATGGTGTGGAAGATGAAGAAAGACCTAATGACTGAAAGTTCTTCATCAACAACAGCTAGCGATCCTCAAAGCTTGAACATAGGATTAGTTACTGTTACATTGTCTTCAGATCACTTTGAAAAGCCCAAGACCAATGAGGCTTGGGTTTCAAAATGTAACTAACCACTTCTTGTTGTACAGGAACAACTAAAGACCAAGGGAAATGTATGGATCATTGATAGTGGCTGTTCCAGGCACATGACAGGCAATGGTTCTCTACTTTAAAATTTTGAGAAAATTGATGGAGGACCAGCTGCTTTTGGAGCAGATGCTGGAGGTTACGTTACAAGAAGGGGCATGGTCACAAATGCTAAGCTCACCCTTGAAAAGGTAAATTTTGTCAAGAAGCTTGGGTACAATCTACTGAGTGTATCCCAATTTTGTGATCAGAGACACAACATACTCTTTACTGAGCATAAGTGCATTGTTCTCAAGCTCGAGGTGATCATTCCTCAAGAGCATATCCTGCTTAGAGCCCCCAGGAAAGGGAACATGTACAAAATGGACTTGCAGGAAACATCTCCCTCAGGAGAAGTTTCTTGCTTTCTATCTAAAGCAAATAGTGATGAGTCTTTCTTTGGCATAAAAGAATGTGCCATGTAAACTTTAAATGCATGAATAAATTAATTAAGAATGATTTGGTAACTAAAATGCCAAAGAAAGAGTTTATAAGTGATGACCACTGTGTTGCATGCCTGAAAGGGAAGCAACATAAAGTGTCTCATAATCCAAAGGAAAGAAACTCTATCACTACCCCTCTACGCTTATTAGATATGAATCTCTTTGGCCCTACCAGTGTAATGAGTTTAGGAAGGACCTCATATTGTTTGGTGATCACAGTTGGGTCTTTTTCCTTAGAACTAAAGATGAGACTCCTGAGATCTTGAAGAACATCATTCTGAAAATTGAGAATCAATCTGATCACAAGGTCAAGACCATAAGATGTGATCAAGGAAAAAAATTTAAGAACCAAATTCTTGATTCATTTTGTGATGAAAAAGGTATTACAAGACAATATAGTGCTCCCAAGACTCCTCAGTAAAATGGTGTTGCTGAAAGGAGAAGTTGAACACCTATTGAGGCTGCAAGAACCATGATGTCTGACTCTAAACTGCCCATCACCTTCTGGGCAAAGGCAGTTAACATAGCCTGCTATGTGCAGAACAGAGTTTTAGTAGTTAAGACTCATGATAAGACTTCTTATGAGCTATGGCATAAAAAGAGACCATTCATTGGTTTCCTCAGGTCATTTGGATGTCCTTGCACCATCTTGAATACCAAAGATCAGGTAGCCAAGTTTGCTGAGAAATCAGATGATGGACACTTTATTGGATACTCTTCTCAAGCTAAGGCTTATAGAGTATACAATCTCAGAACTAGAGTAGTTGAGGAGTCAGCCAATGTGATCTTCAATGAGCACACTCCCAGTGTGAAAAGTTCTGGTCCGGATTGGCTATTTGATCTTGATTTAGTTACCAACTGTTTTAACAAGTCTTATAAGAATGTTTCAGGATCTACATGTAACTTATCAACAGGAGATCCTGACCCAAGATTTGAGATGAGAAGACCAAGCAAGAATACTACTCAAGCTCTAGTGGTAACTAACCCTGCAAGTGAAGATCCTATCAGCACAAACATGACAAATTCAGCTAATACATCTGAGATGCCTACAAATTCCAGCTCAGAGGTTCAAAACTCAAGTGAAGGAGCTTCAAATGTAGGAGGAAATGTAGGTGGTGACAGTGATCAAGAATTTCTTGATGCTGATAACCACTCCATAGAAGAAAACATGAATGATGTCACACACTTATTGGATCAAGTCTCTCTTGAAAAGTGTGCTAATGTGGTAGGTGATACTTCACTGCCAGATCTGAATTACTCTAATTTAGATCTTTCCAATCAACTTGCTGTGATCCCTCAACTCAAGATCCACAAGTCATACCCCACCACAAACATCATTGGAAATGTTGATACAGGGGTGAGAACAAGAGGACAAACCCATGACAAAAATGTTTGTCTATACTCTTGCTTCTTGTCCTAGATAAAGCCAAAGAAAGTTGATGAGGCTTTGAAGGATGGAAGTTGGGTTGTAGCAATGCAAGAGGAGTTGTTTCAATTCAAAAGACAAAAGGTTTGGAACCTATGTCCTCTTCCTCATGGGAAGACTACCATAGGAACCAAGTGGGTTTTTAGAAATAAGAAGGATGATAGAGGACTTTTCATCAAGAACAAGGCCAGACTAGTTGTTCAAGGATACACACAAGAAGAGGGAATCGATTACATAGATATTTTGTTCCTGTGGCAAGACTTGAAGCTGTAAGAATATTCCTGGCATTTGTTGAATCCAAGGATTTCAAGGTCTACCAACTTGATGTGAAGTATGCTTTTCTATATGGGGTGATTGATGAAGTGGTGTATGTCAAACAACCACCTGGCTTTGCAAACCCAGATCATCCTGATTATGTCTGCATGCTTGATAAAGCTCTTTATGGGCTGCACCAAGCTCCAAGAAAGTGGTATGAGACACTATCTCAGTATCTCTGTCAACATGGCTACATGAGGGGTACTATAGATGGAACTCTCTTCATCAAAGGAAAAGGGAATGACTTAATGATGGTTCAAGTATATGTAGATGACATTATCTTCGGGTCGACTAATCCAAAGCTCTGATCTTGAAAGATGTACTAGACATACTTACAAGATTCAACATGACTGATTGTAAGGTTGCCAAGACACTCATAGCCAGAAACCACTCCTTTCGACCTGATCTTGAAGGGTAATATGTGGATGAACATCTCTATAGGGCTTCACTGAGTATCATGAGTCTCTCTTCTCCACCCCTGCTCAAGGAGAGACGAGTACTCCTATTTCTCCCATGTCTAGCCCATATCATCCACCTAGTACTAAGGTTGATCTCCCTGAACCTGTTCAGGAAGTCCATATGGGAGAGGCTCTCACTTCAGCAAGTGACTACATCATTAAGACCTCAACCATGGCAACCCAGCCCATTGACACGTCACTTGAGGCTATCATGGTGCAGGGGAAATCCAGCAGCCAAGAACAAAGTGCTTGTGATGAGAAAGAAGATCTTGGTCCTATTCTCTCATCCCCCCATGATTCTTTTGATGAAGATGATGGGAGTCTAAAACTAAAGGTGCAAACACTTACAAAAACATGCACCTATTTAGTCATAAAGATAAGTCACCTGGAATCTCAGGTGACTGTCTTACAAAGGAGGGTCAATGACCAGCAACTTGAGATCATCGATCTTAAGGGAAAGTTAGCTAAGAAACCACTCAGGAGAACTCAACCAGGTCCACAAGAACCTATGGATGTGACAGACCCAACCCCAAGCTCACCTATGCAAGAAGGTGATGCTACCAAAAAGGGGGAGAAAGTCCAAACAATCACAGAAACTGGGAGTTCTTCACAGAGTATGGACTTTGAGGATTCACCACCCTCACTTGCAGTGGTCCATACTCAGCAACCTCCTCAAGTCTACATGGATGTGGACTCACTCATACAAAGTTTGTTTGAGGAGGGTATTCCCAGAGCTATGCCTACCCCATCTCCTCACTGTGAGAATCCAATCATGGGATGGAGGTGTGACACTTATAGAAGAGCTCTAGTCATCTCTAGATCTCAGGGTCAATAGAAAATTTTCAACTTTTTCAACTTAAGCTTCTATGAGAGCATCCATCTAATTGATCTTCCACTTGTCAACCCAAGTCAAAATAGACAAGTTGTAAGATTAGCAGATAGGATTCAAGTAAGGGTGTTTGAAGAATACAAGCTGAGGTTAAGACTATATAGACAGAAGCTAGCAGGTAAGACTTTTAGTCAACTGGATGTTGAGGTGGACCCTAAGATTAGCTTCGAAGGGGAAGCCTTGACTGAAGGCCTAGAAGTTGAACCGGTGAACCTTGAGACAGGAACTTTTTCAGCACCCATTACCCTCAGTCAGGCACCAGCTAGTGAAGGTGCTTCACAACCTTTCACTGGCCATAGCTTGACTGCTGAATCAAGTAATGAAGGCCAAAGCTCTCTCCACCCTGAGTCACCAAGGCCTGTGAATGACAAAGGGAAAAGGAAACTGAATTCTAAGGAGATTGAAGAGGAGGAAAGAGAGAGGAAGTGGAAGCTAAGGGGAGAAAGTTCAAGAAGGTCTCCAGGCTTCATGGAAGCTGCCATCAGGGCTGTCCCCAGGCCAAACACTCAGGATGATGAGTTAAGGGCAGCTAGGATAAACTACTTAGGGACCAAAAACTACAATGTGGATGAACTACTCTCTCCCCTTAGATGAACTGAATGAACTGGCTAACAAGGAGTTGTCCAAGGAGAGGAAGGAGGCAGAGGATGCAACATTGCTCCTTGAAAACATGGAAGAAAGGAGACAGAAAAGGCTTTACAAGCACGCTCCTACCCTCTCTCCAGTTCAAGAAAGTCCTGAGACAGAGGCTGTGGCAACTGCACAACCTCAGGTAGACAAGGAAGCTGATAGACTGAACATGATCAACTACCTGAGTGCCACAGGACTTTATCAAGCCTTTGCACTTCTTCTCTTATCATATGAGTATGTTGAATTTGAGTATCTCAAGAAGCTGGAGCAACAAGTCATCAAGGAACAAGAGGTTGCTAAGAGAAAACTAAAAGAAGAAGCTGCAAAGTCAAGAGCCATCATTCAAAAGAGCCAAAAGAAGTCTTCTAATAGACAAAGGATGATGAGCTTCTTGAAGCTGTATGGATTCTTCAGAAGGAGGCTTGGTCTAATGTTTCTATCCATTATGGATGAGCACATCAGGGTGATCAAGCAGAAGATTAAGAAGGGAGATCTTGTTGACTTGCATTCTCCACCAAGTCCAGCTCAACCTGAAGTTAAGGTAAAGGTTGAAACCCCTAAGACAACACAACCTAGACCTAGAGCTGCATCTTAGCCAACATCATCTTCTGATCCATAGTAGGGTCCTCTTCACTCTTCTTATGAACACGAGTTTGGAGGAGTTTTGCTTGTTTGCTGCACTAGGTGAGTTCTAGACCCTGGTTTTTATGTGTTTTAAACTTCTTAGGGCTGAAAATGCATGTTTAAAAGGTTTTGCAACTGTTTTATGCTTTACCGTATGTTTATGGGTGATTATGTTTGTGCTTTATGGTGGTTTATGTGCTGTTGATGCTTAGGATGTTGAGTACAAGCTTCGAACAGATGGATAAGCAAGATTGGCTAGGAATTGTTGGTGTTTTCGTGGTTGTATGCCTGCTCTAGATGTTAAGCATGTTAGATCTATGATAAGGATGTGTTAGATCGAGGATTGGGGACTGAATAATTACATAAGTACATTTGCAGGTCGGTTAGTTCATCCGCATTTAAGAGCTGACATACACTTAAAGTACTTTGCTCATGCGCATTTGTTGTATGTTCGTCCGCATTTGTAGTTGCTCATGCACCCAAGTGTTCTTCCGCATTTCTTTTGTTTATGCGCATTTGCTACAGTGTTCATGTTCATTTGTTTAAGTCATTCGCATTTGTTCTACCAGCATTTAGTTGGACACTTGGAATAATCTCTGAAGACTTTCATCCGCATTAGTTATTGTTCATCCGCATTAGTTATTGTTCATCCGCATTAGTCTCTGTTCATCCGCATTTGTCTAAGGACTTAGGATTTTTCGGAAGCTTGGGAAGTAAAATGTAACGGGTAAGTTCTGGAATGTTTTGCTGGTTCATGTCTGTTATGGTGATGCATGTTGTGGGCTGTTGTTGATGCTTTATACTATGTATAATGTGATGTTACGTGGTGTGTTTATATTCGTATGCGTAAAGTATTATCGTAAAGAAAGTGAAAGATTAATGTTAATAAAGAAGAGGAACATAAGAAATGTATGAAAAGTCTTGCAAGCAATGAAAGGAGGTGCGCGACCATGTTGTCGTTACAGACTCGGATGGATTGCAATCATTGAGAATGACTCGAAGGCGGTCTGATCCTTGAGATCTACCCGAAAGATGACGTGATGCTCGCCCCGGTACTGTGTCGGTTTTCGGACATGAGTCGGGGGTGTTGCAAACAAAGACGGGGTCCTTGTTGCGTACCCCGACACAGTATCAGCCTTCGAACATGAGTCGGGGTATTGCATGAGACAGGATCCAGATAGAAAGTGAAAGATAATGAAAAAGTACGAAATGAACGAATGAGTGAGTTAATGAAAGATAATGAAGTTTATACCTTGATGTATGTATAATGAATGCTCACGTACGAAAGTAAAGGAAGTATTTTATTGAAAAGGATATTTTCATATGTAAATCCTACAAGGTATTTTAAACGTTTTAAAACTAGAACTCACTCAGCAACGCTGACTTTTATGCATTTTCAGTTGGCAGGTAAATGTTGCTGAGGATGGCACGCGGGGGAAGCTACTCGTCAGGGCTAGACTGACATCCGTTCATGCTTAATGATTTTGTTGTGTTGTAATGCTACTAATAGATTATTTTGTAACCCTAACTTACAATGATGTATTATTTTGCAACATTAATTATATGTATGAATGGGTTTTGTTAACTCAATTCCACTGCGTTGTTTTATGAAAGGTTTATCGTTTTATATAATAATGCTATGATTGTCCAACTATGAGGTCTCCGGGAACTGGGCCTTACAAAAACCTAACCTATTCACCAATTTACAGAGTGTTTATGAGATAAATGACCTAAGATTAGGTAAGAGTTTCTAATCGAAAGGTTCTACATCAAATTTGAGTGAAAACAACAAGCAATTTAATAAAAAATAGAGAAACAGAATGGAACAATGTTCATCGCATTTAGCTTGAACAGTATTCATCACATTATTTACAGTGAGAACTTTTCACCACATTTGCCTTGAAATCACTGTTCATCGCAATTGCTTAATCAACTATTTATTGCATTTCTTTGAATTTACTATTCATCGTATTTGTGATTCACAAGTGTTAAAGAACAAACCATGTTCATTGAATTTGTTAAAATAATTATGGACTGCATTTATCTGTTTCACTGTTCACAGTATTAATTCATCAGCATTTGTATCCAAGGTCTGTTCTCGACATTAGTTTGTGATACTTGGCTATTATTTAGACTTTGGACTGATTGGATATTTAGACTTAAAATTAATCTTTAAATCAATACACTAAGTCCAAATTAAATCTAATGACCATCTAAACCAATTATAATCAAGTAATATTCATGGATACACTAAACTCAATTGAAAGACATCATAATCCAAAACTACCCATGTTGAGACATAAATCAGAGTTTAAACAATGAAAAATGAGATTTGGGAATTATCTAATTGGTGTTGATGTAGATTATTGGATTTCTATCTGCAGAGGTCATTTCATCCCCACTACTTTGGATGCTGACAGTACCGTACTGTTAGAATTCAAGTAGAAGATCCCAAATAGATCCTCAATCCAAAATATTGCAAGAAAATCAAGATTTATCTGAAGGCATACTCTCTAGTAACTCAAGCTTTGATGCTAGATGTGCTCAAAAGATTAGAGAGGTATAGCATTATAAATGGGGTTGGGATGCTCTCAACATCATGTGTGAGGGAAGCAATGAAGTCATTAAGATTAACAAAGATAATGTAAGGCCCCATCTCCGGAGACCTCACAATTGGGCATTCACAGCACAATTCATAAAACATTTCATAATTTATCAAACATTGCAGCGGAACATAAATAACAAAAGCCATTCATTAGTTTATAACCACTATTGCTAAACAATACATATTTGTTAATAGTTACAAAAGATCATTAGTTTGCATTACAAAACAACAATGTTATATTCATGAATGGATGTCAGCCTTGTCCCGACGAGTAGCCTCCCTGAGTGCCATCCTCAGCAATATTACCTGCCAACTGAAAATGCATAAAAGTCAGCTTTGCTGAGTGAATTCTAGTTTTAAAATCATTAGAAAATACCTGGTAAGCTTAATATAGGAAAATACCCTTTAAAATACTTTACAAATCTTTCATACGTGTTCATGCATCATACATACATTCAATTAATATTCATTATCATGATCTCCTCCTCATCACCATGATCTCCCTCATTCTTCCTTCTCCCAGCAGCAGCCCTTCTCTTTTCCTCCTTTTCTTTCCTCTCATCCTTCCTTACGGCCGGATCACCTCAGTCACGACAGACGGTAGGATCGTCTGCATGACTTGGTGAACCTCCTCCAACACTGCCTCTTTCACTGAGGCCCTCAAATGGCACTCTCATCCACTCCCTCCGGGTGATGAAGCTCGGCTCAGCAGGAGCCGTCTCTACAGTTCTCGTCTTGTTCTTTGCGGCCGGGGTTCACCAGCACGACCACCCCGTAATCCACCTCTAGAGGCCTTAGATGATCTACCTCCAGCCATCCTTAACACTATAAGATTCAAACACTCACACGGTCATTCAAGGTAATAGCTCAGTTAATGTTAAGTATA
Organism: Flaveria sonorensis; assembly: GCA_025506505.1. NCBI lineage: Eukaryota > Viridiplantae > Streptophyta > Magnoliopsida > Asterales > Asteraceae > Flaveria > Flaveria sonorensis. The sequence continues at coordinate 25,309,350 of CM046429.1, forward strand.
GTAAGTCCTTAATTACAGTGGCCAGTTGTGATTAGCCACTTACGTTACTCTTCGTTCCCCGAGCATTTCCTATCCTGACTACAGCAGTATTCAAATCTACTAAAGCACATAAATCAAATAGCATGCGCATATAATACCGGTTATCATAATGAAAAGAAATACCTGATGGTACGTAGCTACTCGGGCTGGCATCCCTCCATTCGGTCCCATTTTCAGTTTAAGTTTAGGTTTTTGAAAATATTTACCCATTTCTCTTAAACTTTGGCTCTGATACCAACTTGTAAGGCCCCGTCTCCGGAGACCTCACAGTTGGGCATTAACAGCACAATTTATAAAATATTTCATAATTAATCAAACATTGCAGCGGAACTTAAATAACAAAAGCCATTAATTAGTTTATAACCACTGTTGCTAAACAATACATATTTGTTAATAGTTACAAAAGATCATTAGTTTGCATTACAAAACAACAATGTTATATTCATGAATGGATGTCAGCCTTGTCCCGACGAGTAGCCTCCTCGAGTTCCATCCTCAGAAATATTACCTGCCAACTGAAAATGCATAAAAGTCAGCTTTGCTAAGTGAATTCTATTTTTAAAATCATTAGAAAATACCTGGTAAGCTTAATATAGGAAAATACCCTTTAAAATACTTTACAAATCTTTCATACGTGTTCATGCATCATACATACATTCAATTAATATTCATTATCATCATTATTAACTTTCTTCACATTTCCATGGCTGTTCACTTGAACCTTTTACCCTTTTAATCTTTTCACTGTCGATATGGACCAAAGTGCTATACCCCCATATAATGCGCATAAAACTGGTACTGGGCCTGAGGTCTATAAATAGACCCCATCCGTGGTGCACTAATGCTGACTCCAGTACCGGGGCAGCAACAATGGTCCCCTCAATCTTAAAGATTGACCCTGTGTGTATCCTCGGGGTTAGCTAAACCACACACAGTTGAGCTAACAACCTAGCGGTTGTGAACCTCATTGTGAATTTGCTTGCAAGACTTTCTTACTTCCTTATGTTCCACTTTTCATTAGCATTAATCTTTCACTTGATTAATAATAATACTTTATGATCATAAGTAAACCACATAAAGTCACATAATAATATCATAATAGGCACATAAGGGCAGCCCACAACATGCATAAGAATATCAGATACAAGCATCAAGTCCACCATGGTCAAACCCTAATTTTTGATCTTCCAAAATTCCAGAAAATTTCTTAAGTCTAAAAGAAATGCGGATGAATGAGATCAAATGCGGGTGAACAAAACTAATGTGGGTGAACAACCTGTAAATGCGGATGAATGAGAACAAAAAATGCAGGTGAACAAAACTAATGGGTGGTGAACAACTGCAAATGCGGATGAATGAGAAACAAATGCGGAGGTGAACAAAACTAATGTGGGTGAACAACCTGCAAAAATCTAATTCCACGATGTAGTTCGTTGAATTACCTTTCCAACGGTGTACTAAACGCTTTGAAATCATTTTGTTTAATTACTCAAACAGCCTAAATAAATCAGATGTGCAATTTTGGACATTCTAATTTGGGTGACTGTTTAGATGCGTTTCTGTGATCCAAATGAAACACTTTTCTAAATGAAAGTTTTTTGGAACACTTTAGTCTATCATTATCTAAAATTTCATAATTTTTGAATATCTTTTACTATTTTTAAAATGGATATAAAGTTCATCACAGATTGCTGAAAATTCTGATTGCAGGACAGCCTGTGATAATTTACGATTTTGACCTATTTTCGGGTCCCAAATTGAAAACTTTCCTGGAAGAAAATTGTTCATAACATATTAATTTAGTTGAATGGAAATTTTTATATTTTTTCATATGTTTGCTATTTTTAACACATGTCCAAAGTTCAACATAGATTGCTGTCAAATCTGAGTTTTTCAAAAACTAACATTTCTCTTATGCTTTGATCATCTTGATAAACTCACAACACCATATATTCATATAACCCTAAACTACTTTTCTATCACCTTAGGTTTTCATCCTAAATCGTTGAATACACATCAAAGAACTCAAAAAACTCATCAAAATCACAATGTGAGATTCATAGCCTCCTTTCCAACTTTTACACTTCTGGGGATGGAACATGTATGTGTTAGCCATATCACATAAATATTTTCATAAAACAAATTGTTAAACAAGTAATATCAACTATATTCTTAATATTAAACACTATATGATAGTTTTGTAATCACTAACTTAGGTTCAAGCCTAAGAAAGTACTAATACGGGCCATATGTGGGAAACCAATATAACATATAACATAGCACAATCTTGAGGATTGTGGACACAATGATAATAACAGCACAATCTTTGAGGATTTTGGATGCAATATAACAATGACAATTAGGTTTGATGCATAGTTCTTATGTTAATATTATTGCACATGTGATGAACTTGTATGAATTTATAACCTTTTAAGCCAACATGCTTTTATATCTTTATAAACCTATGTTTCTCACCAATAATTTTGTTGACCTTTTTACTTTACATGTTTCAGGTGATGATAACTATGAAGATGGACTTTATTTAGGATACTTAAGGACCTAGAACAAATAAAAAAATAATAATTTGTTGTTATGTTTTGGTTTTTGTTTTTTTAAACAAGTGTTAATAAAATTATGAAATTTAATAGATTGTGTTGCCTTGTATTCTTTATGCCATAAGCTATGTACTATAGGTGGACACCTCGCGTATCGCCTTGGCGGGGTGTGACATAAAGTCCCATCAAAGCCATCATACCTTTTAAAATTCACTCCAGCAAGCATCTTGATTGATAAGGATGCTATACGTAAGATGAAATCATCTACCAAAATAGAGAAGTTATTTAGATGTTGACAGTCCTCATTAGGATTAAGACCATACCTTTCTTCATCATCTGGTCAGGATCCCTTAGACTCTCATAATATCTTCTCATGTCATGGAGATCATGTAGAGGAAGATCAAGCATGTCGTTCCAGAAATAAACATCTTGACCTTCTTGATCTTTAATGACATACCACCTGTCTTGATTAGTAGCAAAAGTCCAAGACAAGATGGGTCTTCCAGTTGCAAGAGGCTCTATTTGAGTTGGAGTTGGTTGAGCAGCCTCTTCATGCACTACCTCAGGATGATCTGACTCATCCTAAGGTGTATAGGTGGATGCCTTGGTGTTCTTCTTGGAAACACTGTCATGACCATTCTTTTCCTCCTTCTTGAAGTCTTTAACTGAGAGGATTGGTCTCAGCACCAGGTTGTTCTACTATGTCTCTCTCAGTTGGGTTATCTTCTCTCATAGATTCAAAAGAGTTCAAACACCTAAAAAAGCAAAAACAAACACCAAACAAATAAAACACATATAAATCGGTCCTAGGTCAAAAAACCCCACAAACCGAACCAAAATACAAAGAACACTCACCACAGGTGAGAATCAGCCTCTTCTTCTCCTTGAAACCGAGAGAAATCGAATTCAACTTCTTTCTTCCTTTGCTTTGTCGAACAACAGCAGCAGCAGGAAGATATGGGCGACTATGCCTTTTTAAAAAGTGATCTTTTGAATTTTTTACCATTTACACTTAGCACCCCCAACTTGGTCCTTCTCCATTCTTTCTAGATACTTTATTTTCTTTTATTTTGACATGATTTCGGTGTTACAATCTACCCCCTTAAAGAGGTTTCGTCCCCGAAACCGTCACTCCTCAAATAATAGTGGTAATGCTGTCTCATTTCTTCTTCAGTCTTATGTAGACTCGGAACCCTTCCGGTGTTTCCAATGCACACGTACGAGTGGAACCACTTTTTTCTCAGTCTCTTCTCATTCCGGTGATGATTGCCACTGGTTGCTCTACATAATTAAGCCGTTCATCCACTTCAAATATTCCCGTGGCACAATCATATCTCATCAGCTAAAGCATTTCTCAGATGACATACATGGAACGTCAGGTGAATTCCCTTAACTCATCAGGCAAATCTAGTCGATAGGCCACCTCCCCTACTCGTGCAACGATCTGAAAGGCCATATGTATCTCGAACTCAGCTTGCCCCTCTTCCGGAACCGGATGATCCCCTTCCAGGGTGAGACCTTTAACATGACTTTATCACCCACGTTAAACTCGATCGGTCTACGCCTCTTATCGGCATACGACTTCTGTCTATCCTTGGCTGCCTTCATAAAGTCTTTGATATTTTCTAGCTTCTCAGTCGTAGCCTCGATTACCTCCACGCTTCCCAACTCTTTCTGCCCAATGTCTCCCCAACACACTGGCATTCTACACCTCCTACCATATAGCATCTCGTAAGGTGGCATGCCAATGCTGGCATGATAGTTGTTGTTGTATGAGAACTCTGCCAACGGTAGATGTTCATCCCAACTTCCTCCGAAGTAGATCACACATGCTCGGAGTATGTCCTCGAGCATTTGAATTGTCCTCTCAGACTGACCATCTGTCTGAGCATGGTAAGCCATACTGATGTGTAACCTCATCCCCATCGCATCATGGAATCTCTTCCAAAACTTCGATGTGAACCGGGTGTCACGGTCCGACACGATTGACACCGGCATACCATGACGAGCTACAATCTCTTTAATGAATAGATCCACCAACCTCTTGGATTAATATGTCTTGCAGATTGGCAAAGAATGAGCACTCTTTGTCAGACAATAACCTATCACCCATATGTATCGTACCCCCTCGCCGTACGAGGTAGCTTCGTAATGAAGTCCATGGTGATGTGCTCCCACTTCTACTCTGTATATCCAACGGTTGGATCTTCCGTATGGCTTTTGATGCTCTGCCTTCACTTGTAAGCAAGTAAGGCACTTACTCACAACTCCACTACATCGGGCTTCATTCCCGGCCACCAGTAATCCTTCTTATATCTTGGTACATCTTGGTAGCGCCAGGATGAATGGAGTATCGAGTTATGAGCTTCATCATGATCCGCCCCTGTAAGTCTCCATGACGGGGAATCCACATCCACCCGAAGCAAGTTTCTAACTTTGTGAGTGTTTTCTCCCAACTCGGAGACTAGACCTCTCATCCTTCAGAGTTAAGGTGATCTTCTTTCAATGCCTCATCCTGAAATTCCTTAACCTGCGTCATCACGTCCGAGGTCATCACTAATTGATAGGGTTTACCGTATTGGCTCCGGTCTCTCCTTTCGGCTAAGGGCATCAGCCACTACATGGCTTTACCCGGATGGTAGTGGATTCACAACCATAATCCTAATCAGCTCTACCCACCTCCTCTGCCTCATGTTGAGATCTTTTACACAAAGAAATAATTTAGGCTCTTATGGTCCGTGAAGATTGTGCATTTCACCCCCATACAGGTAATGCCTCCAAATCTTTAAGGCGAAGACCACAGCTGCGAGCTCCAATCATGCGTGGGATAATAACTTCGTGGGTTTTCAGCTATCAGGACGCGTAGGGCTATTACTCTCCCACGTTGCATTAACACACAACCCAGTCCTGAATAGGAGGCATCCAAATACACCACTAAGTCTTCACTCCCTTTGGGTAATGTCAAAACAGGAGCTTGAGTTAATCTTGCCTTTAACTCCTCAAAATAATCTTCCGTAGTAGCCCGCCAATCCCACACAAACCTTACGTCTATTTGAGACATTTGTCAAAGGTGAGGCTATCTTTGAAAAGTCTTGAATAACACTTCCATAGTAGCCCGCCAATCCCAAGAAACTTCGAATATCGGATGGCGTCTTTGGAGACTTCCATGGCATCACCGCCTCAACCTCGTCGGGTCCACCATAATTCCTTCAGAGAATTCACCACGTGACCCAAAAATTGAACCTCACGTAACCAAAAAGCACACTTAGAGAATTTCGCATAAAGCTCTCCCTGCTAAGCGTCCCAATACTTCACGTATGTGGCCGGCATGTTGTTCTTGCTCTTTGAATAAATCAGGATATCTTCAATAAACACAATCACTGATTTATCTAACATCAGCCGACACACTAGATTCATCAAATCCATAAAGGCAGCTAGTCGTTAGTCAGACGAAAGACATAACGAGGAACTCGTAGTTCCATAACGCCGTGCGGAAAAGTTGTCTTAGGAATGTCTTGCTCCTTAACCTTTAACTGATGGTAACCAGATCGGAGATCTATCATCAGAACCAGCTGGCACCTTGGAGCTGATCAAACAAGTCCTCTATTCTCGGTAGGGGATATCGATTCTTCACGTCAACTTGTTTAGCTCCCGGTAGTCTATGCACATCCTCTTACTACCGTCTTTCTTCTTAACAAACAAGAACGGAGCACCCCAAGGAGAGATACTTGGTCGAATGAAACCCTTGTCCAATAACTCTACAGTTGAACCATCAGCTCCTTCATCTTGGTTGGAGCTAATCGATACGGTGCCTTAGCAACGGGTTGAGCACCGGGTATCAAATCAATCTGAAACTCGATCTCAAGGTCCGGTGGCATGCCTGGTAAATCTTCTGGGAACACGTCTGGAAATCACACACAACTGGTAGGTCGAACAATTATGGTACTGACGCGTCCACATCCTTCACATAAGTCAGGTAGGCACTACATTCGCGTTTCATGCACTTCTCAGCCACCACCATCGAAATCACCTTCGGAACTGTAGTAACTCGGTCACCGTAAACCATTACCGAACTTCCATTGGGCGCTATCAGTCGAATCATCTTTTTGCGACACACAATGTTTGCCTCATAGGCTGCTAACCAATCCATCCCCAGAACTACATCAAATCCGCCTAGGGGCATCACAAATAGTTTAGCAGAGAACCTATGGCCTTCTAAATCTATGCCACAATCCTCAATCATATCAGAAATTCTGGTCGACTTACCAATAGCAGTTTCTACATCATATGGTTCATCAATTCTTCTACTACTAACAGGTAGCTTAGCACAGAAAGCAGCAGAAATGAAACTCCTACTAGCACCGAATCAAACAATACAGAGGCACAAGTTTGCTTTACTAGAAACATACTAACATGACATCGGGATCCACCCTAGGCTCTCCCTGGTCATTGTAAATGCCCTAGCGCTTGCCCTCTACCCTTCACTCTCTGTCCTCTTCTTTGCCCCGGAACTATCAGCCTTGGCTTCTTGCAGTCCCTGCTCACATGCCCTCTTCCCCACAAGTGAACATCTCAACACCTGGCAGTCCTTGCCAATATGACCAGGCTTCCCGCGCTTGAAGCAAACGTTCAATCCAGCCGGCAACTCCCCACTATGCTCTCTTCCACACTTACCACACCTCTTCATCCCCGGGCCTGCAGCAACCACTTGCCGGTCATCCGTCCTCGGCTTCTTGTTATTTGGGGTGTACCCACCAGGCCCGAATCACTTCCCGTTCCAATTTCTATCACCACCACCAGTCCTCTTCAACTCAACCACAGCTACTCCGTTCGTCATACAGCCTTCCCGCTAAATCCACTGCCGACCTGAAAGTGCTCGGTCGGGTAGCGATCAAGTACCTGCGAATGTCAGCTGGAAAACCCCTGGATGTACTGTTTAATATTCCTTGATGCCGGCGTAACCTGATCCGGCACCAGCCGCCCATTTCGTTAATTTGGCAGTGTATTGCTGGTGGGTCATGGCTCCCGCCTCCAGCTGTAGGATTCTTCTCTATTTTTTTCTAGTTCCTGTGAGGATAGAATTCCTCAACAACCCAACTTCTTCAAATCTCCCCATCTCATCCTCCCGATAGCCCTTACTAACTCAGCTTGGACATATTGTCCACCAAGACATAGCGAGTCAAAGAATGAGTGAGTGGCAAATTTCACTTCTGGTCCTCCCTGCACTCACTAATATCCAAACTGCCTCCATCTCTCAAACCCAGCGGTGGGGCAGTAGCAGCGTTTATCGTTGCGTCAAAAGTAGGGGTTTACACCATTGGAATGCCCGTAGCTGCTCCCTCATGGTTTCCCGTACCTATACACCCTCTTCATCACTAGAGGCTCCCCTTTCAGCATTCACTCCTCCTCATCATCATGATCTCCCTTATTCTCCCTTCTCCCAGTAGCATCCCTTCTCTTTTCCTCCTTTTCTTTCCTCTCATCCTCCCTTACGGCCCGGATCACCTCAGTCCACAACTGACGGTAGGAAAGTCTGCTGCTTGGTGAACCTCCTCCACCAATGCCTCTTTCATTGAGGCTGTTAGGTTAGCACTCTCATCCACCCCCTCCGGGTGATGAAGCTCAGGCGTCAGCAGGAGCCGTCTCCTGTAGTCCTTGTCTTCTTTCTTGTTGCAGGTGGCCTACCACGCCACCCCATGTTCCTCCACGAGAAGCCTTCAATGATCTACCTCCAGCCATCCTCTAATTACTATAAGATTCAAACACCAACACGGTCATTCAAGGTAATAGCTCAGTTTATGTCAAGTATAGTAAGTCCCTAATTATAGTGGCTAGTTATGATTAGCCACTACTTTACTCTTCATGTCCTGAGCATTTCCTATCCTGACTACATTAGTATTCAACTCTACTAAAGCACATAAATCAAATAGCATGCGCACATAATATCGGTTAGCATTAAAAAAGAAATACCTGATGGCACACAGCTACTCGGGCTGGCATCCCTCCATTCGGTCCCATTCTCAGTTTAAGTTTAGGTTTTTTTTTTTAAAAAATATTTACCCATTTCTCTTAAACTTTGGCTCTGAAACCAACTTGTAAGCCTCGTTCCCAGAGACCTCACAGTTGCACTCATTGCATTATTATATAAACAATAAACCTTTCATAAAACATCGCAGCGGAATTGAGTTAACAAAACCCATTCATGCATATAATTAATGTTGCAAAATAATACATCGTTGTAAGTTAGGGTTTACAAAATAATCTGTTAGTAGTATTACAACACAACAAAATCATTAGCTGAACGGATGCCAGTCTAGCCCTGACGAGTAGCTTCCCCCGCATGCCATCCTCAGCAACATTAACCTGCCAACGAAAAATGCATAAAAGTCAGCATTGCTGAGTGAGTTCAAGTTTTGAAATGTTTAAAATACCTTGTATGATTATATATATGAAAAATATCCTTTCCAATAAAATACTTCCTTTACTTTCGCACGTGAGCATTCATCATACATACATCAAGGTATAAACTTCATTATCTTTCATTAACTCACGCATTCGTTCGTTTTGTACTTTTTCATTATCTTTCACTTTCTATCTGGATCCTGTCTTATGCAATACCCCGACTCATGTCCAAAGACTTATACTGTGTCGGGGTACGCGACAAGGACCCTGTCTTTGTTTGCAACCCCCCGACTCATGTCCGAAACCGACACAGTACCGGGGTGAGCATCACGACATCTTTCGAGTAGATCTCAAGGATCAGACACCCTTCGAGTCAATCTCAATGATTGCACTCCATCCGAGGTCTGTAACGACAACATGGTCGCGCACCTCCTTTCATTGCTTGCAAGACTTTTATACATTCTTTTGTTCCTCTTCTTTATAAACATTAATCTTTCACTTTCTTTACGATAATACTTTACGCATACGAATATAACACACCACGTAAAGTCACATTATAAATAGTATAAAGCATCACAACAGCCCACACATGCATCACCACAACAGACATGAACCAGCAAAACAGTCCAGAACTTACCCGTTACATTCTACTTCCCAAGCTTCAGAAAAATCCTAAGTCTTTAGACAAATGCGGATGAACAGAGACTAATGGATGAACAATAACTAATGCGGATGAACAATAACTAATGCGGATGAATTCTTCAGAGATTATTCCAAGTGTCTAACTAAATGCTGGTAGAACAATGCGAATGACAGAAACAAATGTGTAAGAACACTGTAGCAAATGCGCATGAACAAAAAAACATGCGGAAGAAAACTTGGGCGCATGAGCAAACTACAAATGCGGATGACCATACAACAAATGCGCATGAGCAAAGTTCTTAAGTGTATGTTCAGCTCTTAAATGCGGATGAACTAACCGACCTGCAAATGCACTTATGCAATTATTCAGTCCCCAATCCTCGATCTAACACATCTTATCATAAATCTAACATGCTTAACATCTAGAGCAGGCATACAACCACGAAAACACCAACAATTCCTAACCAATCATGCTTATCCATCTGTTCGAAGCTTATACTCAACATCCTAAGCATCAACAGCACATAAACCACCATAAAGCACAAACATAATCACCCATAAACATACGGTAAAGCATAAAACAGTTGCAAAACCTTTTAAACATGCATTTTCAGCCCTAAGAAGTTTAAAACACATAAAACCAGGGTCTAGAACTCACCTGGTACAGAAAACAAGCAAAACTCCTCCAAACTCGTGTGCATAAGAGTTCAAACACCTAAAACAAGCAAAAACAAACAACAAACACATAAAACACATATAAATGGTCCTAAGGTCAAAAACCCCACAAATCGAACAAAAATACAAAGAACAGTCACCACAAGTGATAATCAGCCTCTTCTTCTCATTGAAACCGAGAGAAATCGAATTCAACTTCTTTTCTTCCTTTGCTTTGTCGAACAACAGCAGCAGCAGGAAGATATGGGCGACCATGCCTTTTTAAAAAGTGATCTTTTGACTTTTTTACCATTTACACTTAGCACCCCCAACTTTGGTTCCTTCTCCATTCTTTCTAGATACTTTTATTTTCTTTTATTTAGACAAGATTTCGGGTGTATAGTTTTGATGTTTGTTGATCATTGAAATAGTATTCTTCAATTTTTGATGAATTCAACATGTAACTTGATTCATACACAGAGTAATTATGTTTGATGTCAAATTAGTTGCGTGAAACACAATGATAAGCAAATCAATAGATAGTTCGATCGATAATCATGAAGAATAGTGGCTTTTCTTCATGATTTTGAGAGCCAAGGCTGTGATACCAATTGACTGGCTTGAAACAATCAATGAGGATAAAATATATCAATTGATTTTAGTGATGATTGTAGTGGAAATTCAAAGATCAAAGATCAAAACAATCATAATTACTCATAATATGCTATTGTTTATTAATTATAAGGATTCAATATTACAATATGGGTTTCTATGTAATCAGGTTATAGGGTTGCTATTGTGTGTAAGAGTTTTCAGAGTCACAAAAAGGGTAAAAACTTTATCTACTTATAGGTCATACACTATGACCTGTATAATGACTTAAATACTCTAACATGCAATCTAAAATACTAACTACAAAGTACATGATAACAGTATCCTCAAAAACAAGTTCTTCACCCACATTTGTCTTTTGTACATCCGCATTTGTTTTTGTGGGTGCACAAGTCTTGAACGCATTTGTTGTTGTTAAGCATAAGTATTTGTTTTAGTTAACCCACATTAGTTCTTTGCGAGTAGATAAATGCTCATCCGGATTTGTCTTTGTTCATCCGTAAAGACTAATGCGACTGAATAATATTTAGCCTTTTTCTTCATCCGCACTTCTTTGTACTTCATCTGCATAAATCACAGTTGTATATTTTCCAACCTGAACATAATCTATCACTACTTGAATTGGCATGCATTATTCTTTCAGGGTCCAACACTTTTGCATATAAAAGGATGTCATTTAGATTATGTAATGCGTTAACTACATGCCAACGATGTATGGTTGCCATATTTTATGACATGATTGAAGACTTAATGGAAGTATTCATGGATGACTTCTCAATCTTTGGAAATTTATTTGATCATTGTTCAAGTAAATTGGAAAGAATGCTCTCAAGATGTAAGGAATCAAACTTGTTTTGAATTGGGAGAAATGCCATTTCATGGTGAAGGAAGGCATTGTCTGAGGTCATAAGATTTCCAATGCGGGGCTAGAGGTAGATAGGGCAAAAGTGGAAACCATTCCAAAATTATCACCACCCAATTCGGTTAAAGCAATAAGAAGTTTCTTAGGTCATGCCGGATTTTATAAACCTTTTATGAAAGACTTCTAAAAAAAATGAAAGACCTATGACCTAACTTTTAAAAAAGGATGTGCCCTTTGTTTTAATGATAAATGTTTAGTTGCATTCAACTTCTTGAAAGAAAAATTGATAAATGCACTTATAATGGTAGCCCCGGATTGGAGCCACCCATTTGAACTTATGTCTGATGCTAGTGAATATGCAGTTGGAGAAGTTTTAGGGAAAACAATAGAAAAGCATTTTCACCTAATCTAATATGCAAGTAAAACTCTCAATGATGCTTAAGAGAACTATAAAACCACCAAAAAAATTGCTTTTGGGAAGACCCACATCTATTTCGCCAACTACCTTGTGAGTGGGGGTCTTATTAAAGAAATGGCCTACCAATAGAAAAAGAAATTCTTCATTGACCTAAAGCATTACTTTCGGGAAGACCCATATTTGTTTTAGGTATGTGCAAATCAAGTTGGTGAGAAGATGTGTGCGTGGCAGTAAGGCAATGAGCAATCTTCATCATTGTCATTATGGAGCTAACTACACCACCAAAAAGGTCTATGATTCCAGATTTTACTGGCTAACTGTCTTTAAGGATGCACACGCATTGGTTAAAGTATGTGATGCTTGCAAACGAGCAGGTAACATCTCGTCCTGCGTTGTGATGCCCCAAAACGGTATTCAAGTATGTGAGGTCTTTGACATTTTGGGCCTCAATTTCATGGGACCATTTCCATGTTCATGAGGACACAAATACATCCTAGTTGTTGTAGATTATGTCTCAAAGTGAGCGGAAATGCAAGCTTTGCCCACAAACGATGCTAGGGTTCTCGTGAGTTTTTAAGAAAATTGTTCATATGGTTTGGAGCCCTTAAGGCCTTGAGTAGTGATCGAGGCACTCATTTTTGTAATTCCTTACTTGAAAAGGCTTTAGAACACTATGGTGTTCACCATAAATTTTCATCCTCGTATTGGTTAAAGTATTTGATGCTTGCAAACGAGCAGGTAACTTGATTCAAACACAGAGTAATTATGTTTGATGTCAAATTAGTTGCGTGAAACACAATGATAAGCAAATCAATAGATAGTTCGATCGATAATCATGAAGAATAGTGGTTTTTCTTCATGATTTTGAGAGCCAAGGCTGTGATACCAATTGACTGGGTTGAAACAATCAATGAGGATAAAATATATCAATTGATTTTAGTGATGATTGTAGTGGAAATTCAAAGATCAAAGATCAAAACAATCATAATTACTCATAATATGCTATTGTTTATTAATTATAAGGATTCAATATTACAATATGGGTTTCTATGTAATCAGGTTATAGGGTTCCTATTGTTGTGTAAGAGTTTTCAGAGTCACAAAAAGGGTAAAAACTTTATCTACTTATAGGTCATACACTATGACCTGTATAATGACTTAAATACTCTAACATGCAATCTAAAATACTAACTACAAAGTACATGATAACAGTATCCTCAAAAACAAGTTCTTCACCCACATTTGTCTTTTATACATCCGCATTTGTTTTTGTGGGTGCACAAGTCTTGAACGCATTTGTTGTTGTTAAGCATAAGTATTTGTTTTAGTTAACCCACATTAGTTCTTTGCGAGTAGATAAATGCTCATCCGGATTTGTCTTTGTTCATCCGTAAAGACTAATGTGACTGAACAATATTTAGCCTTTTTCTTCATCCGCACTTCTTTGTACTTCATCCGCATAAATCATAGTTGTATATTTTCCAACATGAACATAATCTATCACTACTTGAATTGGCATGCATTATTCTTTCAGGGTCCAACACTTTGCATATAGATGGATGTCATTTAGATTATGTAATGCGTTAACTACATGCCAACGATGTATGGTTGCCATATTTTATGACATGATTGAAGACTCAATGGAAGTATTCTTGGATGACTTCTCAATCTTTGGAAATTTATTTGATCATTGTTCAAGTAAATTGGAAAGAATGCTCTCAAGATGTAAGGAATAAAACTTGATTTGAATTGGGAGAAATGCCATTTCATTGTGAAGGAAGGCATTGTCTGAGGTCATAAGATTTCCAATGCGGGGCTAGAGGTAGATAGGCAAAAGTGGAAACCATTCCAAAATTATCACCACCCAATTCGGTTAAAGCAATAAGAAGTTTCTTAGGTCATGCCGGATTTTATAAACCATTTATCAAAGACTTCTAAAAAAAATGAAAGACCTATGACCTAACTTTTAAAAAAGGATGTGCCCTTTGTTTTTAATGATAAATGTTTAGTTGCATTCAACTTCTTGAAAAAAAATTGATAAATGCACTTATAATGGTAGCCCCGGATTGGAGCCACCCATTTGAACTTATGTCTGATGCTAGTGAATATGCAGTTGGAGAAGTTTTAGGGCAAACAATAGAAAATCATTTTCACCTAATCTAATATGCAAGTAAAACTCTCAATGATGCTCAAGAGAACTATAAAACCACCAAAAAAATTGCTTTTGGGAAGACCCACATCTATTTCGCCACTACCTTGTGAGTGGGGGTCTTATTAAAGAAATGGCCTACCAATAGAAAAAGAAATTCTTCATTGACCTAAAGCATTACTTTCGGGAAGACCCATATTTGTTTTAGGTATGTGCAAATCAAGTTGGTGAGAAGATGTGTGCATGGCAGTAAGGCAATGAGCAATCTTCATCATTGTCATTATGGAGCTAACTACACCACCAAAAAGGTCTATGATTCCAGATTTTACTGGCTAACTGTCTTTAAGGATGCACACGCATTGGTTCAAGTATGTGATGCTTGCAAACGAGCAGGTAACATCTCGTCCTGCGTTGTGATGCCCCAAAAACAGTATTCAAGTATGTGAGGTCTTTGACATTTTGGGCCTCAATTTCATGGGACCATTTCCATGTTCATGAGGACACAAATACATCCTAGTTGCTGTAGATTATGTCTCAAAGTGAGCGGAAATGCAAGCTTTGCCCACAAACGATGCCAGGGTTGTCGTGAAGTTTTTAAGAAAATTGTTCATATGGTTTGGAGCCCTTAAGGCCTTGAGTAGTGATCGAGGCACTCATTTTTGTAATTCCTTACTTGAAAAGGCTTTAGAACACTATGGTGTTCACCATAAATTTTCATCCTCGTATTGGTTAAAGTATGTGATGCTTGCAAACGAGCAGGTAACTTGATTCAAACACAGAGTAATTATGTTTGATGTCAAATTAGTTGCGTGAAACACAATGATAAGCAAATCAATAGATAGTTCGATCGATAATCATGAAGAATAGTGGCTTTTCTTCATGATTTTGAGAGCCAAGGCTGTGATACCAATTGACTGGCTTGAAACAATCAATGAGGATAAAATATATCAATTGATTTTAGTGATGATTGTAGTGGAAATTCGAAGATCAAAGATCAAAACAATCATAATTACTCATAATATGCTATTGTTTATTAATTATAAGGATTCAATATTACAATATGGGTTTCTATGTAATCAGGTTATAGGGTTGCTATTGTTGTGTAAGAGTTTTCAGAGTCACAAAAAGGGTAAAAACTTTATCTACTTATAGGTCATACACTATGACCTGTATAATGACTTAAATACTCTAACATGCAATCTAAAATACTAACTACAAAGTACATGATAACAGTATCCTCAAAAACAAGTTCTTCACCCACATTTGTCTTTTATACATCCGCATTTGTTTTTGTGGGTGCACAAGTCTTGAACGCATTTGTTGTTGTTAAGCATAAGTATTGTTTTAGTTAACCCACATTAGTTCTTTGCGAGTAGATAAATGCTCATCCGGATTTGTCTTTGTTCATCCGTAAAGACTAATGCGACTGAACAATATTTAGCCTTTTTCTTCATCCGCACTTCTTTGTACTTCATCCGCATAAATCACAGTTGTATTTTCAACCTGAACATAATCTATCACTACTTGAATTGGCATGCATTATTCTTTCAGGGTCCAACACTTTTGCATATAGAAGGATGTCATTTAGATTATGTAATGCGTTAACTACATGCCAACGATGTATGGTTGCCATATTTTATGACATGATTGAAGACTCAATGGAAGTATTCATGGATGACTTCTCAATCTTTGGAAATTTATTTGATCATTGTTCAAGTAAATTGGAAAGAATGCTCTCAAGATGTAAGGAATCAAACTTGGTTTGAATTGGGAGAAATGCCATTTCATGGTGAAGGAAGGCATTGTCTGAGGTCATAAGATTTCCAATGCGGGGCTAGAGGTAGATAGGGCAAAAGTGGAAACCATTCCAAAATTATCACCACCCAATTCGGTTAAAGCAATAAGAAGTTTCTTAGGTCATGCCGGATTTTATAAACCTTTTATCAAAGACTTCTAAAAAAAATGAAAGACCTATGACCTAACTTTTAAAAAAGGATGTGCCCTTTGTTTTTAATGATAAATGTTTAGTTGCATTCAACTTCTTGAAAGAAAAATTGATAAATGCACTTATAATGGTAGCCCCGGATTGGAGCCACCCATTTGAACTTATGTCTGATGCTAGTGAATATGCAGTTGGAGAAGTTTTAGGGCAAACAATAGAAAAGCATTTTCACCAAATCTAATATGCAAGTAAAACTCTCAATGATGCTTAAGAGAACTATAAAACCACCAAAAAAATTGCTTTTGGGAAGACCCATATCTATTTCGCCAACTACCTTGTGAGTGGGGGTCTTATTAAAGAAATGGCCTACCAATAGAAAAAGAAATTCTTCATTGACCTAAAGCATTACTTCGGGAAGACCCATATTTGTTTTAGGTATGTGCAAATCAAGTTGGTGAGAAGATGTGTGCATGGCAGTAAGGCAATGAGCAATCTTCATCATCGTCACGAAGGCCCCACTAGTGGGCATTATGGAGCTAACTACACCACCAAAAAGGTCTATGATTCCAGATTTTACTGGCTAACTATCTTTAAGGATGCACACGCATTGGTTAAAGTATGTGATGCTTGCAAACGAGCAGGTAACATCTCGTCCTGCGTTGTGATGCCCCAAAAACGGTATTCAAGTATGTGAGGTCTTTGACATTTTGGGCCTCAATTTCATGGGACTATTTCCATGTTCATGAAGACACAAATACATCCTAGTTGCTATAGATTATGTCTCAAAGTGAGCGAAATGCAAGCTTTGCCCACAAACGATGCTAGGGTTGTCGTGAAGTTTTTAAGAAAATTGTTCATATGGTTTGGAGCCCTTAAGGCCTTGAGTAGTGATCGAGGCACTCATTTTTATAATTCCTTACTTGAAAAGGCTTTAGAACACTATGGTGTTCACCATAAATTTTCATCCTCGTATCATCCACAAACAAGTGGACAAGTGGAAGTAACTAATCCAGGCGTCAAATGTATTCTTGAACGAACAGTGGAGCAAAACTTAAAATTTTGGTCAGATAAATTAGATGATGCTTTATGGGCCTTTCGTACCGCTTACAGAACACAAATAGGCATAACACCATTTATGTTGGTTTACGAAAAAGTTTGTCATCTACCATTTCAACTTGAGCATAAAGCATATTAGGCTTTGAAATCAATTAATCTTGATTTAAGATGTGCATGTGAAAACAGATAGTTACAGGTTCACAAGCTTAAGGAGTTACAAAATCAAGCTTACGAGAACTCTAGAATCTACAAGGAATGAACGAAGCAATACACACGACCCACTTGAAAGATAACAAATAATTGTAAGTGGGGGAGCGTGTCTTGATTTACAATTCAAGGCTTTGTTTGTTTCCAAGAAAATTAAAATCTTGATGGGCAGGTCCTTACCTTGTAAAGCAAGTGTTTTCTTATGGCATCGTTCAAATTGGTTTTCAAAGAGAATGGCCATCGATTGAAACATTACATCGAAGGCCCTGTAGATGCGGAGTTAAGGTTGTTCATGACTTAATGAAAAGAATAATTTTAATTTGGATTTTTTTTAGAATTACATTTGTTATGTTCATGACTTAATGGGTCATGGTCATGACCCTTGCATTTGTAAAAGTTTGGGGAACCCACTCTTATGATCACAACCTTTATTGTCATGGCCATACCACCTGTTCAACTTCCAACTATTGTCACACCACCTGCACAAACAAGAACCCTAGATCCATCTTCCGATTGCCATCTCCATCTCCATCTTCACCACTTCAATCCCTCAATCCCCCACCAACAGACCCCATCGCCGTTGCACCTTCCACCACCTACCTACACCTTTTACCGTCGAACCTCCATCCCCATCGACCACCTGCTTCCCCCATCAACCTTTCTTCTATCTTCAACCGCAGCCTACCACCGAACCAGCCCACCCTCAACCCCCATCTCCATTTGAATTGCTACAACAACCATCACACCCCTTTTTCCCTCGTTTTGTTCAATTCATCTCCGATTCATTTCAAATCATCATCACGGATATGGTATCAACAATCGTCTTATATTCTTATTCGCGCTTCTGAGTTGTGAACAGGTCATTTTCAATGATCTCATAAGGTAAATTGGATCGTTACCTGATTGGATTGTATGCCTTTAGTTTTGGATCTTTAGAGTAGAGTGAACCAAGGATGTGGTAATCAAGGATTTGAGCTTTCAAATATTTTTGGGTAGTTTTAATACCATGATGCCAAATTATGATTTTCTATTTTAATCATGTTGGTTTTTAATTTCACAGCGCATTAGATTTAGGTAGGAGTTTCATAGTGTGCTTATTCAAATAATAACAACAATAATAATAGTAATAATAATAACAAAAAATAAATTTAATACTACAACCCAATTTTGCTAAACTTGACGCTAAAAATAAAATGTAATTCTTGCATGTGAGTCTATGATCGTTTAATAGTTGAGATTAATGGATGGTAGATTGTTCATCGTATCTTTTGTCATTTTGGGTAAACTTAGCATACATGGTCCGATCACGACCATGTCAACCAATTTACTCATTTTCTAGTATTCTAATGTCGTGTGCGTACATGTTGTTGGATTTGATAGATAGCAATCATATCTTCGTAAGAAGTATTATGATTGCAAACTTTTAAAATATATATATCTATATTTATACATATATTTATATGTTATATATACATATATATACATATATACATATATATATATATATATATATATTTATATATATATACATATATATATATATATTTATATATATATTACATATATATATATATATATATACAATATATATATATAATATACATATAAGTCTATCTACTAGTTTTGTGTTCATGTCACGAAAAAACATTAATGTTCAATTGCTGGTGATGGCGAACGAGGAAGTTCATACGTTTCTTTGATTTGAGCAAGGTAGCAAGAGGGCTGAAGCATTCGCTTAAGGAACTTTGAGCCATCACGTATGATTTGCATGTCCACCTTAGAGGCTCTCGAGGAAAGGCTTGTTCTAAAGTTATGCTCTTGAAACCGTGGCAACGTTTCTTCTCGATTTGTTAGCTTTAGTATCAAGAGCTAGTGTTGGAACTCTGTGCTACTTATCGGTTAGCCCACCCGGTCACTGATTTACATGATAAAATGCCATTTCATTCACATTGGCCGGGTAGGAGCGTAAACTATCCGTCGCTTAGCTTGGGGCCGTGTTGGGTATTTATACAAAAACTGAGCTGAAAAAAGCACCATTTCTTTAAAGTTTAAAGAAGGTTGATCAGGGGACTCCCACTGCATTCTAGAGTGAAATTGGCGAGGGAGATCATTATTGCAAGCAATCAATGAGTACCCAAATGCTAGATCCCCTTCAGCGTTATTTTCATCGCGTGATTGCACATACGATCTGTGGTAGGGAAAGGAGTATGGGTGTGGGAGCTCGTAAGGATTTATTCTTTTTATATTCCTTAATCAAGCAAGTGCCTTGCAATCTAGCTTATGCTATGGCATAGTTCTTCTCATCATGTATCGGGACAAAGCGTGCCAGTTATAACTGTGGTGGTTCTTTCATTACACACTTGGTTTTATCTTTTATTTCAAGACTAATGATATTGTTTTAGGCTTGACACCTCTATTCCCTACAGCAGTCATTAGCACTTCAATGTTAGAGAATATGAGTTTGGTTGCATGGTATGGTGATGAAGGATGAAAGTTTATTGATGTAAATGGAGATCTGTGGCAGCCTGCACAGTTAGTGGCGAAGAAGCATCTGCGATAGCCGTCAGAGAAGAAGTAACAGCCCCTCCACTAAATGTTCACCTGGCAGCACGCATGGCTTTATTTTT
>CM046429.1:25329614-25344614 GCA_025506505.1 Flaveria sonorensis
TTTTTCATATATGTTTGCTATTTTTAACACATGTCCCAAGTTCAACATAGATTGCTGTCAAATCTGAGTTTTTCAAAACTAACATTTCTTCTCTTATGCTTTGATCATCTTGATAAACTCACAACACCATATAATTCATATACCTAAACTACTATTTTCTATCACCTTAGGTTTTCATCCTAAATCGTTGAATACACATCCAAGAACTCAAAAAACTCATCAAAATCACAATGTGAGATTCATAGCCTCCTTTCCAACTTTACACTTCTGGGGATGGAACATGTATGTTGTTAGCCATATCACATAAATATTTCATAAAACAAATTGTTAACAATTAATATCAACTATATTCTTAATATTAACACTAATATGATAGTTTTGTGTAATCACTAACTTAGTTCAAGCCTAAGAAAGTACTAATACGGGCCATATGTGGGAAACCAATATAACATATAACATAGCACAATCTTGAGGATTGTGGACACAATGATAATAACAGCACAATCTTTGAGGATTTTTGGATGCAATATACAATGACAATTAGGTTTGATTGCATAGTTCTTATGTTAATATTATTGCACATGTGATGAAACTTTATGAATTTATAACCTTTTAAGCCAACATGCTTTTATATCTTTATAAACCTATGTTTCTCACCAATAATTTTGTTGACCTTTTTACTTTACATGTTTCAGGTGATGATAACTATGAAGATGGAACTTTATTTAGGAATACTTAAGGACCTAGAACAAATAAAAAATAATAATATTTTGTTTGTTATGTTTTGGTTGTTTGTTTTTTTTAAACAAGTGTTAATAAAATTATGAAATTTAATAGATTGTGTTGCCTTAGTATTCTTTATGCCATAAGCTATGTACTATATGTGTGACACCTCGCGTATCCGCCTTGGCGGGGTGTGACATAAAAGTCCCATCAAAGCCATCATACCCTTTTAAAATTCACTCCAGCAAGCATCTTGATTGATAAGGATGCTATACGTAAGATGAAATCATCTACCAAAATAGAGAAGTTATTTAGATGTTGACAGTCCTCATTAGGATTAGACCATACCTCTCTTCATCATCTGGTCAGGATCCCTTAGACTCTCATCTTATCTTCTCATGTCATGGAGATCATGTAGAGGAAGATCAGCCGTCGTTTCCAGAAATAAACATCTTGACCTTCTTGATCTTTAATGACATACCACCCTGTCTTGATTAGTAGCAAAAGTCCAAGACAAGATGGGTCTTCCAGTTGCAAGAGGCTCTATTTGAGTTGGAGTTGGTTGAGCAGCCTCTTCATGCACTACCTCAGGATGATCTGACTCATCGTGTAGGTGTGGATGCCTTGGTGTTCTTCTGGAAACACTCTTCATGACCATTCTTTTCCTCCTTCTTGAAGTCTTTAACTGAGAGGATTGGTCTTCAGCACCAGTTGTTCTACTATGTCTCTCTCAGTTGGGTTATCTTCTCTCATAGATTCAAAAGAGTTCAAACACCTAAAACAAGCAACAACAAAAACCAAACACATAAAACACATATAAATCGGTCCTAAGGTCAAAACCCCACAAACCCGAACAAAAATACAAAAGAACACTCACCACGGTGAGAATCAGCCTCTTCTTCTCCTTGAAACCGAGAGAAATCGAATTCAACTTCTTTTCTTCCCTTTGCTTTGTCGAACAACAGCAGCAGCAGGAAGATATGGGCGACTATGCCTTTTTAAAAGTGATCTTTTGAATTTTTTACCATTTACACTTAGCACCCCCCACTTTGGTTCCTTCTCCATTCTTTTCTAGATACTTTATTTTCTTTTATTTTGACATGATTTCGGGTGTTACAAGTCTACCCCCCTTAAAGAGGTTTCGTCCCCGAACCTGTCCTGTCACTCCTCAATATAGTGGGTAATGCTGTCTCATTTCTTCTTCAGTCTCCTATGTAGACTCGGAACCCTTCCGGTGTTTCCACTGCACACGTACGAGTGGAACCACTTTATTTCTCAGTCTCTTCTCATTCCGGTCGATGATTGCCACTGGTTGCTCTACATAATTAAGCCGTTCATCCACTTCAATATCTCCAGTGGCACAATCATATCTTCATCAGCTAAGCATTTTCTCAGATGACATACATGGAACGTCAGGTGAATTCCACTTAACTCATCAGGCAATTCTAGTCGATAGGCCACCTCCCCTACTCGTGCAACGATTCTGAAAGGCCATATGTATCTCGAACTCAGCTTGCCCCTCTTCCGGAACCGGATGATCCCCTTCCAGGGTGAGACCTTTACATGACTTTATCACCCACGTTAAAACTCGATCGTCTACGCCTCTTATCGGCATAACGACTTCTGTCTATCCTTGGCTGCCTCATAAAGTCTTTGATATTTTCTAGCTTCTCTCGTAGCCTCGATTACCTCCACGCTTCCCAACTCTTTCTGCCCATGTCTCCCCAACACACTGGCATTCTACACCTCCTACCATATAGCATCTCGTAAGGTGGCATGCCATGCTGGCATGATAGTTGTTGTTGTATGAGAACTCTGCCAACGGTAGATGTTCATCCCAACTTCCTCCGAAGTAGATCACACATGCTCGGAGTATGTCCTCGAGCATTTGAATTGTCCTCTCAGACTGACCATCTGTCTGAGCATGGTAAGCCATACTGATGTGTAACCCATCCCCATCGCATCATGGAATCTCTTCCAAACTTCGATGTGAACCGGGTGTCACGGTCCGACCGATTGACACCGCATACCATGACGAGCTACAATCTCTTTAATGAATAGATCCACCAACCTCTTGGATTAATATGTCTTGCAGATTGGCAAGAAGTGAGCACTCTTTGTCAGACAATAACCTATCACCCATATGGTATCGTACCCCCTCGCCGTACGAGGTAGCTTCGTAATGAAGTCCATGGTGATGTGCTCCCACTTCTACTCTGGTATATCCAACGTTGGATCTTCCCGTATGGCTTTTGATGCTCTGCCTTCACTTGTAAGCAAGTAAGGCACTTACTCACATACTCCACTACATCGTGCTTCATTCCCGGCCACCAGTAATCCTTCTTCATATCTTGGTACATCTTGGTAGCGCCAGGATGAATGGAGTATCGAGTCTTATGAGCTTCATCCATGATCCGCCCCTGTAAGTCTCCATGACGGGGAATCCACATCCACCCGAAGCAGTTTCTAACTTTGTGAGTGTTTTCTCCCAACTCGGAGACTAGACCTCTCATCCTTTCAGAGTTAAGGTGATCTTCTTTCAATGCCTCATCCTGAAATTCCTTAACCTGCGTCATCACGTCCGAGGTCATCACTAATTGATAGGGTTTCACCCGTATTGGCTCCGGTCTCTCCTTTCGGCTAAGGGCATCAGCCACTACATTGGCTTTACCCGGATGGTAGTGGATTTCACAACCATAATCCTTAATCAGCTCTAACCACCTCCTCTGCCTCATGTTGAGATCTTTCTACACAAAGAAATAATTTAGGCTCTTATGGTCCGTGAAGATTGTGCATTTCACCCCATACAGGTAATGCCTCCAAATCTTTAAGGCGAAGACCACAGCTGCGAGCTCCAAATCATGCGTGGATAATTAACTTCGTGGGTTTTCAGCTATCAGACGCGTAGCTATTACTCTCCCACGTTGCATTAACACACAACCCAGTCCTGAATAGGAGGCATCCAAATACACCACTAAGTCTTCACTCTCCTTTGGGTAATGTCAAACAGGAGCTTGAGTTAATCTTGCCTTTAACTCCTCAAAATAATCTTCCGTAGTAGCCCGCCATCCCACACAAACCTTACGTCTATTGAGACAATTTGTCAAAGGTGAGGCTATCTTTGAAAAGTCTTGAATAAACCTTCCATAGTAGCCCGCCAATCCCAAGAAACTTCGAATCTCGGATGGCGTCTTTGGAGACTTCCATGCATCACCGCCTCAACCTTCGTCGGGTCCACCATAATTCCTTCAGAATTCACCACGTGACCCAAAAATTGAACCTCACGTAACCAAAAAGCACACTTAGAGAATTTCGCATAAAGCTTCTCCCTGCTAAGCGTCTCCAATACTTCACGTATGTGGCCGGCATGTTGTTCTTTGCTCTTTGAATAAATCAGGATATCTTCAATAAACACAATCACTGATTTATCTAACATCAGCCGACACACTAGATTCATCAAATCCATAAAGGCAGCTAGTCTGTTAGTCAGACCGAAAGACATAACGAGGAACTCGTAGTTTCCATAACGCGTGCGAAAAGTTGTCTTAGGAATGTCTTGCTCCTTAACCTTTAACTGATGGTAACCAGATCGGAGATCTATTCATCAGAACCAGCTGGCACCTTGGAGCTGATCAAACAAGTCCTCTATTCTCGGTAGGGGATATCGATTCTTCACGTCAACTTGTTTAGCTCCCGGTAGTCTATGCACATCCTCTTACTACCGTCTTTCTTCTTAACAACAAGAACGGAGCACCCCAAGAGAGATACTTGGTCGAATGAACCCTTGTCCATAACTCCTACAGTTGACCATCAGCTCCTTCATCTTGGTTGGAGCTAATCGATACGGTGCCTTAGCAACGGGTTGAGCACCGGGTATCAAATCAATCTGAAACTCGATCTCAAGGTCCGGTGGCATGCCTGGTAAATCTTCTGGAACACGTCTGGAAATCACACACAACTGGTAGGTCGAACATTATGGTACTGACGCGTCCACATCCTTCACATAAGTCAGGTAGGCACTACATTCGCGTTTCATGCACTTCTCAGCCACCACCATCGAAATCACCTTCGGAACTGTAGTAACTCGGTCACCGTAAACCATTACCGAACTTCCATTGGGCGCTATCAGTCGAATCATCTTTTTGCGACACACAATGTTTGCCTCATAGGCTGCTAACCAATCCATCCCCAGAACTACATCAAATCCGCCTAGGGCATCACAAATAGTTTAGCAGAGAACCTATGGCCTTCTTAATCTATGCCACAATCCTCAATCATATAGAAATTCTGGTCGACTTACCAATAGCAGTTTCTACATTATGGTTCATCAATTCTTCTACTACTAACAGGTAGCTTAGCACAGAAAGCAGCAGAAATGAAACTCCTACTAGCACCAGAATCAAACAATACAGAGGCACAAGTTTGCTTTACTAGAAACATACCTAACATGACATCGGGATCCACCCTAGCCTCCTCCCTGGTCATTGTAAATGCCCTAGCGCTTGCCCTCTACCCTTCACTCTCGTCCTCTTCTTTGCCCCGGAACTCTCAGCCCTTGGCTTCTGCAGTCCCTGCTCACATGCCCCTCTTCCCCACAAGTGTACATCTCAACACCTGGCAGTCCTTTCCAATATGACCAGGCTTCCCGCGCTTGAAGCAAACGTTCAATCCCAGCCGGCACTCCCCACTATGCTCTCTTCCACACTTACCACACCTCTTCATCCCCGGGCCTGCACAACCACTTGCCGGTCATCCGTCCTCGGCTTCTTGTTATTTGGGGTGTAACCACCAGGCCCGAATCACTTCCCGTTCCAATTTCTATCACCACCACCAGTCCTCTTCAACTCAACCACAGCTACCTCCCGTTCGTCATACAGCCTTCCCGCTAAATCCACTGCCGACCTGAAAGTGCTCGGTCGGGTAGCGATCAAGTACCTGCGAATGTCAGCTGGCAACCCCTGGATGTACTGTTTAATATTCCTTGATGCCGGCGTAACCTGATCCGGCACCAGCCTCGCCATTTCGTTAAATTTGGCAGTGTATTGCTGGTGGGTCATGGCTCCCGCCTCCAGCTGTAGGATTTCTCTCTCTATTTTTTCTAGTTCCCTGTGAGGATAGAATTCCTCAACAACCAACTTCTTCAAATCTCCCCATCTCATCCTCCCGATAGCCCTACTAACCTCAGCTTGGACAATATTGTCCCACCAAGACATAGCCGAGTCAACGAATGAGTGAGTGGCAAATTTCACCTTCTGGTCCTCCCTGCACTCACTAATATCCAACACTGCCTCCATCTCTCAAACCCAGCGGTGGGCAGTAGCAGCGTTATCGTTGCCGTCAAAAGTAGGGGGTTTACACCATTGGAATGCCCCGTAGCTGCATCCCCTCATGGTTTCCCGTACCTCTACACCCTCTTCATCACTAGAGGCTCCCCTTTCAGCATTCACTCCTCCTCATCATCATGATCTCCCTTATTCTCCCTTCTCCCAGTAGCAGCCCTTCTCTTTTCCTCCTTTTCTTTCCTCTCATCCTCCCTTACGGCCCGGATCACCTCAGTCACAACTGACGGTAGGAAAGTCTGCATGACTTGGTGAACCTCCTCCACCACTGCCTCTTTCATTGAGGCTGTTAGGTTAGCACTCTCATCCACCCCCTCCGGGTGATGAAGCTCAGGCTCAGCAGGAGCCGTCTCTGTAGTCCTTGTCTTCTTTCTTGTTGCAGGTGGCCTACCACGTCCACCCCATGTTCCTCCACGAGAAGCCTTCAATGATCTACCTCCAGCCATCCTCTAATACTATAAGATTCAAACACCAACACGGTCATTCAAGGTAATAGCTCAGTTTATGTCAAGTATAGTAAGTCCCTAATTATAGTGGCTAGTTATGATTAGCCACTTACTTTACTCTTCATGTCCTGAGCATTTCCTATCCTGACTACATTAGTATTCAACTCTACTAAAGCACATAAATCAATAGCATGCGCACATAATATCGGTTAGCATTAAGAAAAGAAATACCTGATGGCACACAGCTACTCGGGCTGGCATCCCTCCATTCGGTCCCATTCTCAGTTTAAGTTTAGGTTTTTTTTTTAAAAAAATATTTACCCATTTCTCTTAAACTTTGGCTCTGAAACCAACTTGTAAGGCCTCGTTCCCAGAGACCTCACAGTTGCACAATCATTGCATTATTATATAAAACAATAAACCTTTCATAAAACATCGCAGCGGAATTGAGTTAACAAAACCCATTCATGCATATAATTAATGTTGCAAAATAATACATCGTTGTAAGTTAGGGTTACAAAATAATCTGTTAGTAGTATTACAACACAACAAAATCATTAAGCATGAACGGATGCCAGTCTAGCCCTGACGAGTAGCTTCCCCCGCATGCCATCCTCAGCAACATTAACCTGCCAACGAAAAATGCATAAAAGTCAGCATTGCTGAGTGAGTTCAAGTTTTGAAATGTTTAAAATACCTTGTATGATTTATATATGAAAATATCCTTTCCAATAAAATACTTCCTTTACTTTCGCACGTGAGCATTCATCATACATACATCAAGGTATAAACTTCATTATCTTTCATTAACTCACGCATTCGTTCGTTTTGTACTTTTTCATTATCTTTCACTTTCTATCTGGATCCTGTCTTATGCAATACCCCGACTCATGTCCAAAGACTTATACTGTGTCGGGGTACGCGACAAGGACCCTGTCTTTGTTTGCAACACCCCCGACTCATGTCCGAAAACCGACACAGTACCGGGGTGAGCATCACGACATCTTTCGAGTAGATCTCAAGGATCAGACACCCTTCGAGTCAATCTCAATGATTGCACTCCATCCGAGTCTGTAACGACAACATGGTCGCGCACCTCCTTTCATTGCTTGCAAGACTTTTTATACATTTCTTTTGTTCCTCTTCTTTATTAACATTAATCTTTCACTTTCTTTACGATAATACTTTACGCATACGAATATAAACACACCACGTAAAGTCACATTATAAATAGTATAAAGCATCAACAACAGCCCACAACATGCATCACCACAACAGACATGAACCAGCAAAACAGTCCAGAACTTACCCGTTACATTCTACTTCCCAAGCTTCAGAAAAATCCTAAGTCTTTAGACAAATGCGGATGAACAGAGACTAATGGATGAACAATAACTAATGCGGATGAACAATAACTAATGCGGATGAAATTCTTCAGAGATTATTCCAAGTGTCTAACTAAATGCTGGTAGAACAAATGCGAATGACAGAAACAAATGTGTAAGAACACTGTAGCAAATGCGCATGAACAAAAAACATGCGGAAGAAAACTTGGGCGCATGAGCAACTACAAATGCGGATGACCATACAACAAATGCGCATGAGCAAAGTTCTTTAAGTGTATGTTCAGCTCTTAAATGCGGATGAACTAACCGACCTGCAAATGCACTTATGCAATTATTCAGTCCCCAATCCTCGATCTAACACATCCTTATCATAAATCTAACATGCTTAACATCTAGAGCAGGCATACAACCACGAAAACACCAACAATTCCTAACCAATCATGCTTATCCATCTGTTCGAAGCTTATACTCAACATCCTAAGCATCAACAGCACATAAACCACCATAAAGCACAAACATAATCACCCATAAACATACGGTAAAGCATAAAACAGTTGCAAAACCTTTTAAACATGCATTTTCAGCCCTAAGAAGTTTAAAACACATAAAAACCAGGGTCTAGAACTCACCTGGTACAGAAAACAAGCAAACTCCTCCAAACTCGTGTGCATAAGAGTTCAAACACCTAAACAAGCAAAAACAAACAACCAAACACATAAAACACATATAAATTGGTCCTAAGGTCAAAAACCCCACAAATCGAACCAAAAATACAAAGAACAGTCACCACAAGTGATAATCAGCCTCTTCTTCTCATTGAAACCGAGAGAAATCGAATTCAACTTCTTTTCTTCCTTTGCTTTGTCGAACAACAGCAGCAGCAGGAAGATATGGGCGACCATGCCTTTTTAAAAAGTGATCTTTTGACTTTTTTACCATTTACACTTAGCACCCCCCAACTTTGGTTCCTTCTCCATTCTTTCTAGATACTTTTATTTTCTTTTATTTAGACAAGATTTCGGGTGTTATAGTTTTGATGTTTGTTTGATCATTGAAATAGTATTCTTCAATTTTTGATGAATTCAACATGTAACTTGATTCATACACAGAGTAATTATGTTTGATGTCAAATTAGTTGCGTGAAACACAATGATAAGCAAATCAATAGATAGTTCGATCGATAATCATGAAGAATAGTGGCTTTTCTTCATGATTTTGAGAGCCAAGGCTGTGATACCAATTGACTGGCTTGAAACAATCAATGAGGATAAAATATATCAATTGATTTTAGTGATGATTGTAGTGGAAATTCAAAGATCAAAGATCAAAACAATCATAATTACTCATAATATGCTATTGTTTATTAATTATAAGGATTCAATATTACAATATGGGTTTCTATGTAATCAGGTTATAGGGTTGCTATTGTTGTGTAAGAGTTTTCAGAGTCACAAAAAGGGTAAAAACTTTATCTACTTATAGGTCATACACTATGACCTGTATAATGACTTAAATACTCTAACATGCAATCTAAAATACTAACTACAAAGTACATGATAACAGTATCCTCAAAAACAAGTTCTTCACCCACATTTGTCTTTTGTACATCCGCATTTGTTTTTGTGGGTGCACAAGTCTTGAACGCATTTGTTGTTGTTAAGCATAAGTATTTGTTTTAGTTAACCCACATTAGTTCTTTGCGAGTAGATAAATGCTCATCCGGATTTGTCTTTGTTCATCCGTAAAGACTAATGCGACTGAATAATATTTAGCCTTTTTCTTCATCCGCACTTCTTTGTACTTCATCTGCATAAATCACAGTTGTATATTTTCCAACCTGAACATAATCTATCACTACTTGAATTGGCATGCATTATTCTTTCAGGGTCCAACACTTTTGCATATAAAAGGATGTCATTTAGATTATGTAATGCGTTAACTACATGCCAACGATGTATGGTTGCCATATTTTATGACATGATTGAAGACTTAATGGAAGTATTCATGGATGACTTCTCAATCTTTGGAAATTTATTTGATCATTGTTCAAGTAAATTGGAAAGAATGCTCTCAAGATGTAAGGAATCAAACTTGTTTTGAATTGGGAGAAATGCCATTTCATGGTGAAGGAAGGCATTGTCTGAGGTCATAAGATTTCCAATGCGGGGCTAGAGGTAGATAGGGCAAAAGTGGAAACCATTCCAAAATTATCACCACCCAATTCGGTTAAAGCAATAAGAAGTTTCTTAGGTCATGCCGGATTTTATAAACCTTTTATGAAAGACTTCTAAAAAAATGAAAGACCTATGACCTAACTTTTAAAAAAGGATGTGCCCTTTGTTTTTAATGATAAATGTTTAGTTGCATTCAACTTCTTGAAAGAAAAATTGATAAATGCACTTATAATGGTAGCCCCGGATTGGAGCCACCCATTTGAACTTATGTCTGATGCTAGTGAATATGCAGTTGGAGAAGTTTTAGGGAAAACAATAGAAAAGCATTTTCACCTAATCTAATATGCAAGTAAAACTCTCAATGATGCTTAAGAGAACTATAAAACCACCAAAAAAATTGCTTTTGGGAAGACCCACATCTATTTCGCCAACTACCTTGTGAGTGGGGGTCTTATTAAAGAAATGGCCTACCAATAGAAAAAGAAATTCTTCATTGACCTAAAGCATTACTTTCGGGAAGACCCATATTTGTTTTAGGTATGTGCAAATCAAGTTGGTGAGAAGATGTGTGCGTGGCAGTAAGGCAATGAGCAATCTTCATCATTGTCATTATGGAGCTAACTACACCACCAAAAAGGTCTATGATTCCAAATTTTACTGGCTAACTGTCTTTAAGGATGCACACGCATTGGTTAAAGTATGTGATGCTTGCAAACGAGCAGGTAACATCTCGTCCTGCGTTGTGATGCCCCAAAAACGGTATTCAAGTATGTGAGGTCTTTGACATTTTGGGCCTCAATTTCATGGGACCATTTCCATGTTCATGAGGACACAAATACATCCTAGTTGTTGTAGATTATGTCTCAAAGTGAGCGGAAATGCAAGCTTTGCCCACAAACGATGCTAGGGTTCTCGTGAGTTTTTAAGAAAATTGTTCATATGGTTTGGAGCCCTTAAGGCCTTGAGTAGTGATCGAGGCACTCATTTTTGTAATTCCTTACTTGAAAAGGCTTTAGAACACTATGGTGTTCACCATAAATTTTCATCCTCGTATTGGTTAAAGTATTTGATGCTTGCAAACGAGCAGGTAACTTGATTCAAACACAGAGTAATTATGTTTGATGTCAAATTAGTTGCGTGAAACACAATGATAAGCAAATCAATAGATAGTTCGATCGATAATCATGAAGAATAGTGGTTTTTTCATGATTTTGAGAGCCAAGGCTGTGATACCAATTGACTGGGTTGAAACAATCAATGAGGATAAAATATATCAATTGATTTTAGTGATGATTGTAGTGGAAATTCAAAGATCAAAGATCAAAACAATCATAATTACTCATAATATGCTATTGTTTATTAATTATAAGGATTCAATATTACAATATGGGTTTCTATGTAATCAGGTTATAGGGTTCCTATTGTTGTGTAAGAGTTTTCAGAGTCACAAAAAGGGTAAAAACTTTATCTACTTATAGGTCATACACTATGACCTGTATAATGACTTAAATACTCTAACATGCAATCTAAAATACTAACTACAAAGTACATGATAACAGTATCCTCAAAAACAAGTTCTTCACCCACATTTGTCTTTTATACATCCGCATTTGTTTTTGTGGGTGCACAAGTCTTGAACGCATTTGTTGTTGTTAAGCATAAGTATTTGTTTTAGTTAACCCACATTAGTTCTTTGCGAGTAGATAAATGCTCATCCGGATTTGTCTTTGTTCATCCGTAAAGACTAATGCGACTGAACAATATTTAGCCTTTTTCTTCATCCGCACTTCTTTGTACTTCATCCGCATAAATCACAGTTGTATATTTTCCAACCTGAACATAATCTATCACTACTTGAATTGGCATGCATTATTCTTTCAGGGTCCAACACTTTTGCATATAGAAGGATGTCATTTAGATTATGTAATGCGTTAACTACATGCCAACGATGTATGGTTGCCATATTTTATGACATGATTGAAGACTCAATGGAAGTATTCATGGATGACTTCTCAATCTTTGGAAATTTATTTGATCATTGTTCAAGTAAATTGGAAAGAATGCTCTCAAGATGTAAGGAATCAAACTTGTTTTGAATTGGGAGAAATGCCATTTCATGGTGAAGGAAGGCATTGTCTGAGGTCATAAGATTTCCAATGCGGGGCTAGAGGTAGATAGGGCAAAAGTGGAAACCATTCCAAAATTATCACCACCCAATTCGGTTAAAGCAATAAGAAGTTTCTTAGGTCATGCCGGATTTTATAAACCTTTTATCAAAGACTTCTAAAAAAAATGAAAGACCTATGACCTAACTTTTAAAAAGGATGTGCCCTTTGTTTTTAATGATAAATGTTTAGTTGCATTCAACTTCTTGAAAGAAAAATTGATAAATGCACTTATAATGGTAGCCCCGGATTGGAGCCACCCATTTGAACTTATGTCTGATGCTAGTGAATATGCAGTTGGAGAAGTTTTAGGGCAAACAATAGAAAAGCATTTTCACCAAATCTAATATGCAAGTAAAACTCTCAATGATGCTTAAGAGAACTATAAAACCACCAAAAAAATTGCTTTTGGGAAGACCCATATCTATTTCGCCAACTACCTTGTGAGTGGGGGTCTTATTAAAGAAATGGCCTACCAATAGAAAAAGAAATTCTTCATTGACCTAAAGCATTACTTTCGGGAAGACCCATATTTGTTTTAGGTATGTGCAAATCAAGTTGGTGAGAAGATGTGTGCATGGCAGTAAGGCAATGAGCAATCTTCATCATCGTCACGAAGGCCCCACTAGTGGGCATTATGGAGCTAACTACACCACCAAAAAGGTCTATGATTCCAGATTTTACTGGCTAACTATCTTTAAGGATGCACACGCATTGGTTAAAGTATGTGATGCTTGCAAACGAGCAGGTAACATCTCGTCCTGCGTTGTGATGCCCCAAAAACGGTATTCAAGTATGTGAGGTCTTTGACATTTTGGGCCTCAATTTCATGGGACTATTTCCATGTTCATGAAGACACAAATACATCCTAGTTGCTATAGATTATGTCTCAAAGTGAGCGGAAATGCAAGCTTTGCCCACAAACGATGCTAGGGTTGTCGTGAAGTTTTTAAGAAAATTGTTCATATGGTTTGGAGCCCTTAAGGCCTTGAGTAGTGATCGAGGCACTCATTTTTATAATTCCTTACTTGAAAAGGCTTTAGAACACTATGGTGTTCACCATAAATTTTCATCCTCGTATCATCCACAAACAAGTGGACAAGTGGAAGTAACTAATCCAGGCGTCAAATGTATTCTTGAACGAACAGTGGAGCAAAACTTAAAATTTTGGTCAGATAAATTAGATGATGCTTTATGGGCCTTTCGTACCGCTTACAGAACACAAATAGGCATAACACCATTTATGTTGGTTTACGAAAAAGTTTGTCATCTACCATTTCAACTTGAGCATAAAGCATATTAGGCTTTGAAATCAATTAATCTTGATTTAAGATGTGCATGTGAAAACAGATAGTTACAGGTTCACAAGCTTAAGGAGTTACAAAATCAAGCTTACGAGAACTCTAGAATCTACAAGGAATGAACGAAGCAATTACACGACAACCACTTGAAAGATAACAAATAATTGTAAGTGGGGGAGCGTGTCTTGATTTACAATTCAAGGCTTTGTTTGTTTCCAAGAAAATTAAAATCTTGATGGGCAGGTCCTTACCTTGTAAAGCAAGTGTTTTCTTATGGCATCGTTCAAATTGGTTTTCAAAGAGAATGGCCATCGATTGAAACATTACATCGAAGGCCCTGTAGATGCGGAGTTAAAGGTTGTTCATGACTTAATGAAAAGAATAATTTTAATTTGGATTTTTTTTAGAATTACATTTGTTATGTTCATGACTTAATGGGTCATGGTCATGACCCTTGCATTTGTAAAAGTTTGGGGAACCCACTCTTATGATCACAACCTTTATTGTCATGGCCATACCACCTGTTCAACTTCCAACTATTGTCACACCACCTGCACAAACAAGAAACCCTAGATCCATCTTCCGATTGCCATCTCCATCTCCATCTTCACCACTTCAATCCCTCAATCCCCCACCAAACAGACCCCATCGCCGTTGCACCTTCCACCACCTACACCTTTTACCGTCGAACCTCCATCCCCATCGACCACCTGCTTCCCCCATCAACCTTTCTTCTATCTTCAACCGCAGCCTACCACCGAACCAGCCCACCCTCAACCCCCATCTCCATTTGAATTGCTACAACAACCATCACACCCCTTTTTCCCTCGTTTTGTTCAATTCATCTCCGATTCATTTCAAATCATCATCACGGATATGGTATCAACAATCGTCTTATATTCTTATTCGCTTCTGAGTTGTGAACAGGTCATTTTCAATGATCTCATAAGGTAAATTGGATCGTTACCTGATTGGATTGTATGCCTTTAGTTTTGGATCTTTAGAGTAGAGTGAACCAAGGATGTGGTAATCAAGGATTTGAGCTTTCAAATATTTTTGGGTAGTTTTAATACCATGATGCCAAATTATGATTTTCTATTTTAATCATGTTGGTTTTTAATTTCACAGCGCATTAGATTTAGGTAGGAGTTTCATAGTGTGCTTATTCAAATAATAACAACAATAATAATAGTAATAATAATAACAAAAAAATAAATTTAATACTACAACCCAATTTTGCTAAACTTGACGCTAAAAATAAAATGTAATTCTTGCATGTGAGTCTATGATCGTTTAATAGTTGAGATTAATGGATGGTAGATTGTTCATCGTATCTTTTGTCATTTTGGGTAAACTTAGCATACATGGTCCGATCACGACCATGTCAACCAATTTACTCATTTTCTAGTATTCTAATGTCGTGTGCGTACATGTTGTTGGATTTGATAGATAGCAATCATATCTTCGTAAGAAGTATTATGATTGCAAACTTTTAAAATATATATA